>APFE031003746.1:121079-188401 GCA_000404065.3 Pinus taeda | reverse complement strand
AGATTCGCCAAAAAATTATATATACATATCATATTATTGATAAAATCGCCTTCCATTTTTCCTATATACCATGGAGATTCACCCATTTATTATACATGTAAATTTAGAGGGGGTTCTTAAAATTTTTCCTGAGTCCAAGTGAAGTTGGCTCTAAGCCAAAAGGTGGAAGTGGTAAACATGCAATGCAGTAGTACAACTCAACACAAAGGAGCCTCTAGGGTATAAGGCCAGAACAAAGCGAAGAAGCTAAGAGGCATGAGCCTTCAACACATAAGTCATGGCGGGACTACAGAGGACTCCCCAGCCTACTCAAATTGGAGCATCATGGGAAACAAATGCCAGTGACGTGCTAACTACGATGCCCATGTAAAGGATGGCTCTACCATCGTGTCATGATTTAAAAAATTGACGAGTGAAGATGGCTTACAAACCATAACACGATGGGGTCAACCCTATTGCAGATGTATCAGTGAATGAAGGCCAGTATTCATAATGCAACAGAAAAATGGTGTCGCTAACCTATATGCCAGTGAGAAAATGATACCTGCCATGACCGGTCAGTAGTCATGGAACCGTCTCGAAATTGTTGAAAAAATGTCCAAAATGTCCTGAAAAACACAACATTCTCGACATTCCAAGCTACCAAGTTATAGGTCACGTGAGGACAAACAAAATAAAATTTTGAAAAAAAATTGCATTTTCAAAACTTATAAAATGGATTTTGGACTCACCATTTTTACCATTTGAGTTTGAGAGCAAAGATTTGGAGCAAAAGGAGAAAACTTCTCGTACACCAAATTCGACCGTTCAAATTCTTCAAAATCCTCCAAGTAACTCTTATACTTAGCTTGCAATTGATTGTGATTGGTTTTAAGATTTTTAATTGATGTTTTACTGTTGAATTTTTTGCCCAAAATTTCATCGCGGCGTATACGCGGGTTGGTAATATGAAACTCGCGTACATGCAGGCCCTATATGCGACTGCGTGCTCGGGGACTCGCAAACGAATTTTAAACAAAAACTAACGGTTGCAAATCATTTTTTTTCTCAGAATGTCGGTCACTTGGCATGAAAGAGAGCACGTAGTGGTGGATAATGAAGTCATGAATGATCCTCAAGCTTTGGATGCCCTACGGGGATGCGGTTTGCTTAAATTCTTCGAACTGCCGAACATGAAAGCAAATGTACGTCTCCTTGAGATGCTCATTGATTATTGGGATGTCGAGGAGGAAGCCTTTATGATTGACCAAATGCTACTTAGGGTAGAGGTGGAGGATATCTATTTCATCACGGGCCTTTCCCGAAGGGGAGAGGTAGTACATTCCCGGGGTAGGACGCGGAGCAGTCTCACCATAGAGGACTACGTACAGATATATTGCCCGAGACATCCCAAGAAGGTGGGGAGCCAGATTTCTATCACACATGTGGTGAGTTTATCATTAAGGATAATCCTATTCACCATAGCTCGAGTGAATGGATTTTCCTCTCTGCATCAGGCATCACGGCTAGCCATGAGCGTGGCAGCTGACTGTCTCACTATTGTGTTCGACTAGTGTACTCCTCTTCTAGCCAACATGAAGAGCCATATCACTTCTATCAAGAGGGGACAAACCAAGAACTTTGGATATGGGACTATCCTGTGTACTTTCTTTTTCGAGAAGGTTCCCACACTCCGCCCCAGGGTAGCAGTTTCCATCAGCACCCCACGAGATCCACGCATGGGTCGATGGGTTGATCTGATGAAATGTCTAAGGGGTGGGGAGGTCCGAAGGACTACTTTTGACGATGACTTCTTCGCCTGGTGGGATCTACAGATCATTGTCGTAGATGACTACCCCTATGCTGGGCTGGATTTCTGAGGAGATCCTGATCTAGAATTACCACCGAATGCAGCATGGGGCGAGATTGGTAAGAATTTTTGATTTTATGATTTTTTGGATTTTTCAAATATAATGATGCATTTTGATAAATATTTTGATGGTATTCAAATGACTAATATGATGGTCATGATCCAGATATTGAGCCAGTACGACCAGATGGGTTCCCGCAGCATGGACGACATGGCCAAGGAGCCGAAGAGGTGGCTGCTGAGATAGAATGAAATCTAAATAACGTCCAGCGACACTTGATGAGACTAAGTTACCGAGTACCGATGGCTGCCATAGAGGATCTTCCTGAGGATATGTAGCGTCATGTGGTTGGCATGCCATGTGACCGCGTTTGCATTTTTCAGCGTGTGGCCAATGTGATAGTTACCTACTTGGCCGCTCATCTTGAGCCAGGGCATTAGATATGTCAGACATGATTATGGGGATTTGAGTCCCAATTTTGTATATTTTTGGACAAACATATGTACACTCGAGATGCTTTATTATATATATATATATATATAGACAATTCGACTTTTTGATTCTTGATTTTATATTGATGAATGATTGATGTGCCAGTCTAATGCTTGATTAACGATAGAATCAGCTAACCAATTATGAGATCTTGGAATGTGAAAATAATTAATATAAACAAATTATCTTTGCAACAGCCTCACCCTTAAATACTGGCGATATAAACATAGATCCGTTACCCGATAAATGTTGTCTAATTGTGACACTATCAATTGAGAATCAAGATAAACTACCGACGAGTTGATCTCGTGGGAAATTGCCTCGGATAGTAAATTAATAACGACGATATACTCAGCCATATTATTTGAAGCGGGACCAATGCATACGCCTCTTGATACCATCAATTGACCAGTTGGATAATAGAGTACCGAAGCTACGGAAGCGAGATTCCTAGTGTGCTGATTAGCACCATCGGCGAACACAAAATAGACAAAGTCATCCATCAACACCTGCCACAGTAGACCAAAAAGTGTTGATATCAAAAAACTCTCGATGATATATGTACAAATATACATAATGTACAAAGAAGCCATTTCCTAACTCCTACTTAAGAAAAGTACTTCTTTAGGTTGAGCCCGTCAAGGGGTTCTGCCAACTTGCTCCTAGAGATGTTTATAGGTACTATGATCGAATCAATCAATATACTTCCTTTGGAAAATAACTATGTTGGAGCCAAAGGGACCGTACAAACATCGCTAGTCGGAATGGAGGACCAGGATTCGACCTCATGCACATGGGAATAAAAGTTTAACCGACGATGTAAATCTTCCAAAGGTCGATCTATAACTGTCATTGCTTCAAATAGCGCTTCATCCAATGGAGAAACAATATCCGAGTAATCTGATGCATAACTGGAATCAAGGGTTTGAGAATGAGCCACATCACCATATATCTCTTTCCCAGAGGAAGGAGTAGAATGGTTATCTGCAGAGCTATCGATAGATTCACATCTAGGTTCTACTACAGACCTAAGAGATTTTATTTCACCTACCTTATCGTCATCCGATATGGTCACAAATGAAGCTAAGGTTCCAGGATCCGAAGAATAAGGAGTTTGAACAAACTCTCTCCATAAAGGGTCCTTGGAGGATGAAATTATATCTATTCTAGCCGTAGGAGGGGGAAGATCAAACGTACCCATTAATGAAGAGTACATCCCGACTCCTAAATTCTCAGTAGGCAGATGGGGGTTATCCACTAAGGGAATAGTAGAGTCCGAAGTTTCTCGAGCATCGAATGGAGAGTAATCCAATTGATCAACCTTAACGATTTCCCCTCATGAGGAAATCAAATGACACGAAATAGAGTCGAAACAATGGCGTCCATTTCGTATACCCAGTTCCTTCCTAAGAGGAGATTATAGTCTAGGTTAGCATCTACGACTTCTACTTCAATATTAACGACTTTCCCTCCAACACATATAGGAAATGCCGGGATAATCCCGTATGGTCTATGAGACTGACCATCAAACGATGTCAAGAGGGTGGGTGAAGGAACAACCGACGGTGATCTGATGGCCTTCCAGCATGACATAGACATGACACACGTAGAAGCTCCCTCATCTATAACCGTTCCAAAAATATTCATTTTCTGGTAGGTAGTGTTAGCATTATGATTCTAGTTTGGCACTATGGCAGGAGTGTTGTACTTGATGGAAACTCACTCAAGTGGCAGATCTTGTTCAGGCTCTCAAAATCATAGAAAATGAGATTCCCGCAGGTGATAATGAGAGAATTTGCGGACCCGCAGGTACTCTGACCAAGAAGTGCGGACATAACCGCAGGTGCTCCGTTCAGAAGGTGCGGACCCCAGTTCACTCACTCCAATTCAGAGAAGCACAAACACGTGGGATTTCTTATGCTTGGCCCTTGGTATTTAGTTCATCGTTCATGATCCTATGGTTTTGGTCCGTGGTATAGGATCTAAATTATTGAACCCCGATTTGGATCCCTTGTATTGGTTTTCAATGGTTTTGTCCCATAGTTTGAATAAGGGCTTACCTATAAAAAGGAAAGGAGATCACTTGGCTAGTCACTTGAAAGATTGAATATCTTAAGATCTGAAATTTTGGGTAATTGGTTTAAAAAGCTAGATCTATATCAAGGTAAAATCTAAAAAGTGTAAGGCAGATTTGTTGATAGGTCGTGATCTCTTGGGCGCGTGAGAAGATGTATGGATCTGATAGTCTGTGGTACATTGGAGGACTGTTAATTTGGCTCTATTTGGAGGTCCACTGGCGATCCAAAGCTCAAGTGCGGAGGAACGTAGCATAGCAGAAGGCTCAGGTGCGGAGGAACACAACATAGCAGAAGGCGCAGGTGCGGAGGAACGCAGTGCAACAGAAGGTGCAGCTGCAGAGGAACGTATCGCCACAGAAGGCACAGGTGCAGAGGAATGCAGCGCAGCAGAAGGTGCAGGTGCAGAGGTGCACAGTTGAATCAGCGGAGCAGGTGCAGAGCTGCGCATTCTCTTCACGGCAGAAGTGCGAATATCCACAAGTTTCCTTCGGTTAAGTTGCGAACCTTTTCTTGAAATATATTTTAGCTATATTTTACCTGTTTCTGCAGAGATCTTGGTTTAAATTGGTGGCTGGTTAGTGGTAATATTTTCTGGTTATCATATTCTGAGAATTTAATTGTTTAAAGGAGATTGAGTGATGCACATGTACTTGATGTTTTGGATCCAGTTTGAAAATTTATGAAACGTGGTCCCTGGAAGAAAGAGAAGGTAGTAGCCCTTTGTAGGTCAGCACCTACGTACTAGTACCTTAGGTAGTACACGAGCTAAGGGGGTTGTAGCTCCCTTCCAAGAGAAGCTGGAAAATGAGAGAGGGTTGTAGCTCTCTGCAGGTTGCACCTTGTGTACTGACAAAGGACTGCACCAGTACAAAATCATTGTAAAGAAGTTTCTAATTGAAAGAATATAGAGACATATTGTAGTAGGTGGTTTTCAGCCACATTGGGTTTCTAATTTATATCTGGTGTTCTTTGGTGTGATTATCAGTTTTTCCTATTCTTGCTCATTATTACATGGTACTGACATACAAACTAATGATCAATATCTGAAGAATAAATGAAAGTATAAATTTGGAAGATATATTGAAAAGGATTTGATAATACTGATTCACCCCCCCTCTCAGTATTATTTCTAACAATTGGTATCAGAGCGGGTCCTTCAGACGAAGCTTGATCGCTTGAAGAAAGATCTTTTGTCATGAGAAACTATGAGAGGGAAGCATCAATCAGGCCACCGATTTTTGATGGGACAAATTTCATATATTGGAAGGTAAGAGTTACTTCCTATCTTCAATCTCTTGGTACATAAGTCTGGGATATCATAGAAACAGGGTATACTTTTCCATCAGCAACTCCTACAGATTCGGTTGAGAAGAAGAAATATGAAACAAATGCAAAGGCAGTCAATGCTCTATTAGGATGTCTATCTCAATCAGAATTTGTCAAGGGTATGCAGTATAGATCCACAAAAGAAATATCAGACAAGATTGTACTAAGCTATGAAGGAGATGATCAAATAAAACAAGAAAAACTTCAAACCCTCAGAATTCAGTATGAAAATTTCAGAATGCATAATGATGAAAGTGTGGCTAACTATTTCGTTCATCTAGATGAAAAACTTGGGTGAAGAAATAAAAGAGGCTGTTGTGGTTGAAAAAGTTCTAAGATCTTTGTCCCCTAGGTTTGAATCTAAAGTTTCTGCAATAGAAGAAGAAGAGAATCTTCGAAACCTTACCATGTCACAACTACATGGGATTCTAACTGCTTATGAAATGAGGAAAGGAGGACCATTTGATAGGAGAGAAGCAACTTTCAAGGCTTCAGGTAAAGGAGACTACTATGAGTTAGGAAATGCATCAGAACAGGAAGAAGAATCAAATTTTGTCAAAAACCTTCAACGGGGTACTGGAAGATTCAGAGGTAAGTTGACTTTCAAATGTTTTGCTTGTGGGAGAGTCGGTCACTATGCTGCCAAATGTCCTCATAAGGATAAAACTAACAAAGGGAAGGAACCGGTTAGATGGAACAAGAAATAGAATGTAACTAAGAAAAGTTACTACACTGATGAAGATAGTGATGGTCTTTCAAAGAGTGATGAAGATGAACGAGGTAATAACTATAAACTTTTAATGGCTTTTGAAGATGATGATTACATGGATGCTATAGATATGGATGGATTTTATGAAGAGATTTCTAGACTCAAAACATGTTTAGAAGAAAAGAATGTGATCATTGATACTTTGTAATTCCAATTTGATGAAAGAAGGAAACACTGTCTGAGGCGAGAATACCCATGCTCAGAGAAAGAAAAGAATGTCCACATATCAAGTACAAGTGGATCCACTAAGTATACAAGTATAAATGACTGTAAAATACATAATGAGTCATCTGATCATGATCGAACAAGTACATGTCTGAATATCACATATAAGACTGTCAATGATGCTGAAAAATGCAACTGATCACTGATATCAAAGGCTGATCCCAAAAGGTACCAACTGAACATGATGGGAAATGATGGTCCTACACTACAAACTCAGGTGCCAGCATATAGAATGTCACCATGACTGACTACAACATAGAAGGTGGAGTGGTATCAACTAGCAGCAACAAGAGCAACTGTCAAGTGAACCAATGAATGCTGATACAACCTGAGGTCTTCACCGTCCGTCGTGGTACATTTCTACACCACAGGAATAAATGATCTATAGTTGACCACGTGAGAAATCGTTTGATTACCGGTCATTGATGTATACCATTAACAAACACGAGACTACTCACCGATAATGATAATGAGCGTCAAGGTACCCAGTACAATCCAACAAGTGTGAATAGATGAGTTGGAGTCAAACACTTGTAAGAATCTATCGATCAGGAGACAATGATGGTTTCCCACTGTCGATAGCGTACGATCTGCCATTAATGACTGCAAACCCCAAGGTACTGCCAAATGGACTCTAGATCTTTGCCCGAGAGCAATGAGTCGGACTCGATAGGGAAAGATCCGCTAGAAGGAAGGAATTAAGTCATCCTTCATCAATCTAGTGCGAGTGTAACTCATAGGCCAATAATGTGGAAGGAATCGGATGAAAGAGATGTAGTAACCCAACCGAAGTATCTTTCCAGCGTACACAAGATGTGGCTAGCGCACGACAGAAACCCTTTGAACCAACCAATAATCAAAGCTGACACAGAGGTGAGGTATCCAACAATAGGGTCAAATGGAAACCAAGGTACTGCACAAATCCCAATGTGTGATAAAGTAAGCTCATGTCGAACACAAGGGAAACAACTCAGTCAAAGACCCATGATACTGACCGATGTTGAGCACAAGGTGACCTATCAATAATGAAAATAGGGCCAGTGTGTAGTTCTAGCCCTGTCCTCAGAGCAAGATGTCGTCGTCGATAAGGACAAGACCCGCTAGCAAGAACTCAATGTAGACCTTGTCAAATCGGCACGAGTAAAGGACCAATATAGCTAATGTGATAATAGACATGAAACTAACAACCAGGGATGGATGACTGAAAAATGAGTCAAGAGACACTGTAGAGAGGCTGACTCAGGCTAACTTCCCTTGAACAAAAGCATGACTCAATATGAATAAGTGGCAGCATATGATGATTCTATATAAGTTCGTCATGCAGGAGGCACGAACGAACCCTCCATATGATTGGAAGAGATAGCCAATCGGGAAAGAACTGAATCAATAACAAGGTTGAGGTGTACCTAAGTCAAACTAAATCCCACCCAAATGGAGGAGACTTTGTTTTGAGTGCTTTGTTCAAGGGTGATATGACTGACTCTAGCTGGAAACAATAAATGGAAATATTGTCTCGTTCCCGCTCTTTTTGGAATATTTAATTTTTTTAGTCTTTTTCTGTTAAGCTTGAAAAAGAAATAAAAGAATGATATGGTATAGTGGAAAGAACGAGTGTCGATGAAATAGATGATCTAGTTCCTGGGAATGGAACATTCCTATGCTCAATGCAGGGAGGTGAAAACTGGTCATTAACACTCAAAGGTGCATTCCTTCGACGGGTCAAGGTGTGTCAAGTTGCAGAAGTCAAAGGTATGCAAGGTTGATTTTGCAGTCGTCATGGTCAAAAGTTGGCTTAAACACGAGTCCAAGTAGGGGTGATTTTAGGGGCGAATGTTTGCCCTGTGGCGAAATTAAGTGGTTTGAAATTTTTAGTGGGCGAATATTTTGTATCATAGTACATTTTTACAAATCACCTCAAATAGCCCACCTTATTTTAAGGGAGAGGGTAAAAAAGGTAGATTTAGCCCTTGAAATTAGGAGTTACAACCTTCCATTCACCCGTTTTCAAGAATAGGTTTTATTTAAGTGAATCCTATGGGCCAAAGGCCCAAATACCATATTTATAAAAGAGGTATGGTAAATTAATAAAAATATAAATAAATGAGAGGTATGGTAAATAAATAAAGCATTTTTTATATTTACTCCATAAGTCGCCTTATATACATGAAGGGTGTAAACAAATAAAAATATAAGTAAAGTGGAGGTATGGTAAATAAATAAAACGTCTTTTTATACTTACTCAAAAGGTATGGTAAATAAATAAAAATATAAATAAACTAGATGCATGGTAAATAAATAAACCTCTTTTTATATTTAGTCCATAACCCTCGTTCTATTTATGAAGGCTCAAGAAAGAGGAAAGAGGTTTTATTTAAGTGAATCTATGGGCCAAATACCATATTTGTAAAAGAGGTATGGTAAATTAATAAAAATATAAATAAACGAGAGGTATGGTAAACAAATAAAACATTTTTTTATATTTACTCCATAAGTCACCTTATATTTACTAACACTCAAAAAATGAGTTATATTTAGGTGAAACCTATGGGCAAAATACTATGGGACAAATACCATGGACTAGATTGTTATTAATACCATGAAAAAAAACATTATTAACCCTAATATTAGTATTAATAAAAGAAATGGCACATGGTATTGACCCATGGTATTCACCTGGAATGTTGCCTATTTAAATGGGGGAATTAAACCATCATAGATCCATCTTTACTCTGGATCTACTAACCCTTGAGAGGTATCAAATATCGTGATATGCAAACTAGCATAGAGTGAAAAATTATTTGATCCTCTCAGGGCTTGGTGGATCAAGAGTAAAAATGGATGTTGTAATTTAATGTAAAAATCAACTATTAATTTTATTAATTTTTATAAATTTCTAATAGTAAACCTATGGGCAAAATACTATGGGACAAATACCATGGACTAGATTGTTATTAATACCATGCAAAGAAAACATTATTAACCCTAATATTAGTATTAATAAAAGAAATGGCACATGGTATTGACCCATGGTATTCACCTGGAATGTAGCCTATTTAAATGGGGGAATTAAACCATCATAGATCCATCTTTACTCTGGATCTACTAACCCTTGAGAGGTATCAAATATCGTGATATGAAAACTAGCATAGAGTGAAAAAATATTTGATCCTCTCAGGGCTTGGTGGATCAAGAGTAAAAATGGATGTTGTAATTTAATGTAAAAATCAACTATTAATTTTATTAATTTTTATTAATTTTTATAAATTGCTAATAGTAATTTTTAAGCTTCAGGTTTATGATAACCCATGGTATTGACCCATGGTAATACCAAGATCTTACAAGATTTTATAATTGAGTAAAATATTCGTCATGTCTGGTGAGAGATTCACCAAAAAATTATATATACATATTATATTATTGATAAAATCACCTTCCATTTTTCCTATATACCATGGAGATTCGCCCATTTATTATACATATAAATTTAGGGGTGGTTCTTAAAATTTTCCCTGATGCATCCCACCTCTTGAGTGTACAAAGTGTGATGCATATTACCTTATGAGAAGCCCAGGTGAAATTATTGACTGAACTTATTGTTCCCATCTAGGACTTGAGGGTTTTGATTTGTTTTCAGTTTTGTTTGGTTGTTTTGCTGCATATGAATAGTACCTCTTCACTGAAGCTTACTTGCATCACTTAGATCAACCTCAATTACATTAGGATTAGTGAATGTTTTTTTGTATTTGTTTCTCATTTACAATCCTTTGTCAAAAAGTTGTTTTAGTCGACTTGTCGCTTTGATACAAAAAGTGTCGTAATTGTTGTTTTTTATCGAAAAGAGAAGTGTCGTAAATTCTTCCTCCCCTTGATAATTGATTAAAATTTTCTTGATGAATTTGATTTGATTTTTTTACATTCAAAGTGTCGAAAGCATTTTTATTCAAAATTGAAAGTGTTGTTTTGAGTCTTCCTTTCTCTTTTTGAAGGAAAATTGTCGAAAATTTCATTTGAGTGCAATATTTTAGATCTTTGCTACTTTTAGTTTTCCTTTTGCATCTTTCACATTAAGGAAAGCAAAAACAAATAGATGCATTTGCATTTAGCCTTTTTCTATTTGTGTGCAAACAGATGATTTATGGAAATGCACTAGTGTGTGCTCTTTTCTCTTTTCTTAAAAGCACTTTAATCTTCTTTCCCTAGTAGTCAGGATTTTCATTGCTCAAATAAACAAAGATTGTTTATCATTGTAGATTGCATCTTAGGAATTTCAAATCATCATTATGCGGTGAACCATTGAAAGGAAAAAGCTAAGAAATATCAACTTTAAAATTAATTTCAATGAACCTAACAACACTTTGGAACTTAACACAACATATCTAGAGGTCTAGGCTAGAGACGTGTTCCAGCGTCATTAAAACTAGTGGCTATCATTTTCATTGAAGGCTGGGTGATTCCTCCTCTTTGATACGACAAGTGCTAGCATGGACTTGTGCTCCCCGTACCATCATGTATATATTGGGAGACCACAATAGGCTCAAATCCTTTATCCATAGGAAACTGAGTTTGCTACCTTATTGATCGCAATGCATTGAACACAACATTCAAGAAGATTGGCTACCGTACATAAGTCCTTGGTAATTTCTCTTTAATTTATCACCAAGGTGTATATTTCAGTTTTGCGATTGGTTTGGTAATCCCTTTGTCTAGATTTTCCAGAGTAGCCACTTCCATTCCTTTTCGACTCTCTAAAAGAAAAGGTCCATCTGAGCACTTGTCCTTTCAAGCTCATTAAAAATTGAAGGAGACTAGATTCATCTTCAGCTTTTTCTCGACTCTTAAAAACTAAAAAAGCAAAGTTGTGTCCAAGCGTCATTAAAATTAACTGAATTTGGAATAACATCACTTTCCCATTAATTTTGAGCTGATCAAGTAATCCGCAATCATGGAAGAAAGTCAATCAAAACCCCATCGTTTGCGGAGATTAGAGTCAACTGTCTTTGCCTCCAGAAGCGAAGCCAATCCGGACAAAGCGGTCTCGTTTAACTGAGTCCAATTCATCTGGTTTATTTGAAACTTTTGTTTCAACATCGTCAGAGACACTAGTTACTCTGATTATTTCTGGTACATCTGCCTTAAAAGAGGAAGTTCCGTGGCTACAAGAGGACATTAGAACTGATCCTAGTGTAACGGTAAACACTTTTGTATCTGAAACAACTCCATCTAGAGTTGATCAAGAACCCATCTCAGTTCAAACCAAGGCTACATTTGAACCAAGTAGTTGTTCAAGAACCTCCCTTTGAGACTGAAGTTCATTTACCTAAACATCTGGACTTTAAGTTTCAGTATTCAGAAGGTGTCACCCCTCCAGCATTTGTCACTGTAGAAGCTATACCTTCTTCAGCTCTAGAAATATTTTACAGACCTGACTGTCTACCTCTTCCACCTAGTTTGATTGCTATAGAGGAGATAGTAGAGGAT
The DNA here is from genome assembly GCA_000404065.3 of Pinus taeda. NCBI lineage: Eukaryota > Viridiplantae > Streptophyta > Pinopsida > Pinales > Pinaceae > Pinus > Pinus taeda. The sequence goes on along the minus strand of APFE031003746.1, from coordinate 176,183 downwards.
CCCCCATCTAGTACCCCGTTTCATTTTGGAACTGGGATTCATTTGTATCCTACTACTCCTGAGTTTTCTCCTTTTAATCCTACTTCATCACGAGTTCCTGTCAAATCACTTCGAGAGATTTTGGATAAGCTAACCATGTCTGAGCAACCATCAACATCTAGGAATGTGTCATTTGATACAGCTACGGAAGAATCTCCTGCTACTATTCCTACAATGTTTTCTGGTACACCTGAGTCATATTTATACGGTACACCATCCGTTCTAGCTGGTTATCAATCACTAGATGGAGTCCACTCAGGGGCTGCTTCGGTGCCATGGTCTGCTTCCATTTATTCATCTGGAGTCCCACCTATTTTTTCTTATGTGGGAACTCAACCATTTGATCCTGCATATCAGTATCAATATGGGCAATCCAGTTATCAAAGACCACTATATCCTTTAAACACCAGACTGCCGCCATATGGAGAATAGTATGCCTATTCACTGTTTCCTCTTTTTCCTGGGGGATAACCATATGAAAGTTTCCAACCATATTCAGGTCAAACTGGAATTACATCTAGTGGTTAGATACCCATACTGCCAGATCAACCAAGGGTTGTATATCCAACGCAATTGATTCAACCTGGGTCGAATGTTACCACTACACCTGCCGTTATGACTATGTCACAAATACAAGCACAACCTATTGTATCTCAACCTCAACCTGCTCTTTCTTCCTCGCAACCTCAAGTTTCAAGGTAGAAGGCTCAAGTTTCTCAGGTTGTTGTACAATAGCCGCTTGTCTCTGTGGCTCAACCGCAACCTCAGGTTAGTGCTCCTTTATCTGGAGAAACTCAAGCACAAATAGGTATTGTTAATCCGCAACTTGGTCAATCTTCCAGTACTGGGTAATATAAAACAGTCCAACAACCGTGGCTGGCGCAATATCAACAACTATAATTCCAGCAAAGCCAACCTTGGTTTGGACTTGGTTCACAAGATTAGACTGGATTTGGTCAATATCTACCCTACCGAGGATCTGGGCGATAAGGCTTTGTAGGTTATGGACAGCCGTGTTTCCAAATCGGTTATCAACAACCACCCTATACTAGTTATGTCCAACAACCTTATCAAGGTTACCAGCAATAGATGCCTTATGCTGGTATGCAAAGACTTACTGCTCAGGCGATTCCATCTTATCCTAGGTATGCTCCACCCAACCTGAATCAACATTTGCCGTTTGTAGCAACTCTAGAACTACCAGATTTGAACTGGCTCACGAATGATCCAATTGCATACGCCCCTTGGTGGTCGAAAATTCCTCATAAACTTCCCTCTGATATTCCTAAGTTCAATGGAAATCCAGGTGAAGACCCGTCGAATCACGTAATGAATTTTCATTTATGGTGTTCATCCAACACTCTAAATGATGATTTGATTAGATTTCGTCTTTTTCAGAGAATGCTAACTAGTCTGCTGTGAAATGGTATATTGAATTGCCTAGAGCTTCGTTTCATAACTTCACCATTCTTGCCACTACCTTTATAACCCACTTTCAATTACTTATCAGGTACGAAACTGGAACAAAACTTCTTACCAAATTTAAATAGACCACGTCCACTCACATATCTAATCATATTCATGAGTGGCGGCATCATCGTCGAATGGTAAAGACGTATGTTTCGGATCATCTTTTAGCTAAGTGGTTTATTAAGTCCTTATTGCTATCTATCACTGAGGATGTGGTGAAAGGAGGAGTTGTCACAGAAGAGCAAGTCATTGCTCATGCCCAATATTTAGATTTGATCTATATGCAATCTAGCACACTCTACGACAAAATTCTTGATGCTCCTAGACCATCTTTTTCTGTTCCACCCCCTCCTAAATCGAGTAGGGACTCTCATGCCGGTGACGGTGTGATCGGTTCCTCAAGCACGCAAACTGCATGAGGTCCATCTCGTCAAGCTCTTGCTATTTCTAGTCAAAATGCAAATGACAATTCTCTTGCCTCAGAGATTAATGTCGCGTCATCTGACAAGGGAAAAAATCCAAAGAAACCAGGAGGCAAGAAGAAAGGGAAAAATAATAAGAAGAAACAGGAGAATTTCGCTCCTGAAAAACCATCTGAAACCCCTATTGTGGTAAGGAAGCCTCCTAGTTATCCATGTTTGATATGTAACGAGGAGCATTTTACGAGAGATTGTACACATCGATCTGAGGTTTCCAAACTTTTGAAGGCTTTGAATACCTCAGCGGTGTTGACTAATCCATTTCCGAATCCAAAAACTCATATGGTTGCCATCAATAATGCTTCCACATCCCAAGTGCTTATGCTATCCATCGCGAATAAGAAAAATGATGTTTTGGTATTGACAAGGAATAAAGATTATGGGAATCCATCGTCATTGAACAACCATGCTACTAATCAACCTAGTGCTTCGACAACGACTTCGCCAGAAGTTGTTCCACCAATTATTCCTGAATTAACCATTTAGCCACCGAAGGGAGTTGTACATAAATCGACATTTAATCCTTGTGCTCGAGTAGCCAAAAATTATAATATAGTGGAGGATCTGGCTCAATCGCCTTCCACTATGTTGACACTTGAGGTATTGAAAAATTGTCCCTCCCAAAAGCAGGCTTTGTTATCAATGATAGGTGGAATCGATCTTGCAGATTCCAATCTTCTGGTCTTTAATCATACAAGATATACACCATAGTTACCAACACAACTAGCTTTCCTTATTCAGGTTAAATCCCTCAACAAAAATGTTCATCGAACCATCATTGATGAGGGAGCATCTACCTATATTATGTCAATGAGTTGCTGGAAAACTCTTGGTTCACCACCCTTGTCGCAATCACCAACAACACTAAAATCTTTCGATGGAAGAATGTACACTCCATACGGGATTTTAAGTAGCTTGCAAGTAGAACTAGTGGGCAAAACAGTAGATATTGAAGTCGAGGTCAGTAATGGACTCCTTGATTACAATATTTTACTGGGAAGGCCTTGGGTTTATGCTATGGCTGCAGTTGTGTCCACATACTTTCAAATGATTGCATTTCCCTTCAAAGGTGGAATCACAGTCGTCGACCAACTAGCCTTTTTTGCTAATAGTTCACAAGCTACTGGAAGCATTCCATTAATACATAGACATTCACAATCACTTCAGAATGTTGGATTAGGTCTCCTAAAAGATCCTTCCTTGATGGGTACTTTTTCCCTCCCATCTCCATCTGGTTTCGTGGAAGTGGCCACAGTGGAAACTTGCAACATGATCTCTTCTACATCATCTGAGTTTAAGAAGAGTTATGACTATTTTGAAAGTGATGATCATCGTGAGGCATTGCCACCAAACCCCATCTAATCATTGTAGCAATCAATCTACTGGGCTTGTGCGGCAAACCCGAATCCACACTCAACGAGTGTTTGGGTAGATAGGTCATTAGAATATGGTACCTCTTCTAATCCTTGGTCTCGTATACATTCTACAGATGAAGGAATCATCCAATCAATGATGATAGGAGAGACACCATGGGAAGGTTATCATCATCATTCCCACCTTCGAGGTGACAATGAATATTATTCAAACGACCTCATTCACCCTTCAATTGTTGATTTTTTATTAAATTCTATAAATACAGTTGATTTCGAGTGACATCTGTCCAACATTGAAGAAACTATCTCCATTAATATTTCAACCAAACCTAATATTGTAAAGAATATTCAGTTGGCAAATCTTGTTCTCCATGAGAACTAGATAGTACTGTGCTCTTTTTCACGAATTCAGAGATGTTTTTGCATGGTCTTATGAAGAAATGCTAGGCATTGATTCTAGCATTGTTGAACATGAAATCAAGATGTACCCAAACATTAAACCAGTATGACAACAACTTCAATCTGTTCATCCGAAGAAAGCCACTACCATTAAAGCAGAGGTTGAAAAACTTTTGTGTGCTGGCTTCATTTACTTTGTACCTCTCACTAATTGGCTATCGAATATTGTTCCTGTGATGAAAAAACAAGGAACGATCAGAGTGTGTGTCGATTATAGGGATGTAAATCAAGCATGTCTAAAGGACAACTATCCTACACCCTTTATCGACTAGATTATTGATGAATGTGCCAGATGCGAAATCTTTTCATTCATGGATGGATTTTTCAGGCTACAATCAAATCAATATCTACCCATATGACTAGTCAAAATCTGCATTTATATATCCATGGGGAACATTCACATATCGTAAATTACCTTTCGGTCTGAAGAATGTAGGGGGAACATTTCAGAGGGAAATGAATTATGCTTTCCATGACATCAAACATATCATTCAACCATATCTCGGTGATCTGCCTGCTCATTCGCAAAACCAGACTGATCATCCACAACATCTGAGAGCCATATTTTTATGTTTCCGACACTACAAGATACGACTCAATCAACACAAATGTGTGTTTTGTGTTGGTTCTGGTCAACTGCTTGGTTTTGTAGTTTCTAAGGACAGAATTTGACTCGATCCATTAAAGGTTCAAGCAATTCTTGACATGCCTCCACCTTCAAATTTGCTTCAAATTCAAAGATTCCAAGGGAAATCTAACTTTCTGAGGAGGTTCATTCCAAATTATGTAAGCTCGCTAAAGGTTATACACGTATTTTGAAGAAAGGTGTACCCTTCCATTGGGATCAGGTTGCGCAAGCTTCCTCTGATGCTCTCAAAGATTCCCTAATAAAAGCATCATTAATGTATGCTCCTGAATATCAAAAAGACTTCTACCTGTATCTCGTCGCTGCAGATACAACCATCGGTATGGTTTTAGTGCACGAAGATGATGGAATTGAACATCCTATATATTATTTAAGTCGTAATCTTAATGATACAGAAAGCAAGTACTCTTATGTTGAAAAGTTGGCTTTAGTAGCCATTCAAGCAATACAGATATTTTGACATTATATACTCCTTTGCAAAACTACCATTGTGTCAGATTACAACCCTATGACATACATTCTATCATGTCAATTGCTAGGGGGAAAATATTCCAAATGGATAGTCATCTTGTAGGAGTTTGATCTAGAATTCATCAAATCCAAATCAAAGAAATCTCTCGTCTTTGCAGAGTTACTTTGCGACTTTCCCTCATCCTCCACTAATTTAACATCAAAAGAACTAATCATGGGTGAGACTTTGTTTCTGATATCGTCAAGTGATCTATGGTATGGGGATATACTGGTCTATCTCCAGACCCAAGCTTTTAGGCCTAACACCTCTCGCTCTGAATAACGACGTACTTGATACCAAGCCAAAGATTATCTGATCGTTGGTGATAGAATTTATCATCGTGGTATCGAGACGGTTTTACGAATGTGCCTCATGCATGAGGAGGCCGAAAAAGCTTTGAATGATTGTCATTCAGGTGCTTGTGGGGGGCATCTATCTGGTTATGTGATCTGAAAATCACCCTTGAGTGACCCCAGTTAATTAATGAATGAATGAAGGTATTACAAAATCATGTGTTGGTGTGTGTCTATGTTATTTTGGGAAATGGATCGATCAAATTGCAAAATAAACAGACACTATAAAAAAGGAAAACAACACGAGAAACACAGTAAGCAAATACAAGAACACAACAGTTAATAAGAATTTCACCCTATCCTCCAGGGCTACGTCTCCGGTCCAGCTCTCAGTGCTGGCCTTCTTTTATTATGTCTTTAAAGCATAGATTTACAATGAGGAGCTCAATCTAAGTCTCCTGAAACATAATTGCTTGGCAGGGTGGTTTTTGGATCCCCCAAGCCACTAGAGTACACAGACTCTTTTCCTTACCAGAACTTGACCTCTCTGGTCTTTAATGGGAGGAGCCCAATGTGGTGCTCAGTTCTCGACAGATCCTCTCAAGGATTGCTCGATGCTGCCTTATGCTACAGGTCAGCTCGGCTCTCTGTCTTTTCTGCTCTTTGCTTCACTGTCTCTTCTTTTCTTTGTCTTCATCCTCTTCTCTCTGATTCTTCCTCTCGGTGTCCCCTGTTCTCTATCTCTATTCATGGCTTTAAAGCCAATCAATCTCATGACTGTTCGATTCCCCTTCCACCTCCATTGGATCGCTTGCTACTGTTCACTTGGAATTCCCTGTCTCTGCGTCATCATCATTGGCTCACAGGGAGTGGCCGCTTGTCCTCTCACGAACTGTGCCAACCCTTCCTCGTCGGTTCGGTTCTTCGGTTATGTTAGGAAATGACTCATCCAACACCTCGATGGTCAAATCAGACCTCAAATACTTATAGATCACGGCTCAATCCCCTGTCAAATCCAATTCTTTCATCAGGCATGTTCTTAGCCGTTAGATCTGGATTCCCTAGATCCTATGTCATTCGCTCATTTCGCACGGTTGACTTGCTCGACTGTTAGCGTGAGATGAGTGGCAGTTTTCTCTCTCCACTACCTGCCATGTGTCAGGCGCTGAATGGAATCACTAATTTTTCTCCAAATCCGCTTACCACCCAAGCGTGCCCCTGATATACCACCGGTTTTGGAGCACGGGTCCCGCCTTTAGCCTTTACCGCTTTCCCCATGATTTTCCTAGCTTCCATGGGACTGAGCACTCGGGGCCTTTCCTTCTCGAGGGGTTTTTCCCAGCTTGGCACTAATTTCACATCAGAAATGGCCTCCTTTTCCTGATCTGGGCTTCCCAAGTGCCAGTTTGGCCTCTTGCGCAGTCTCCATGGACCTTGGTCGGCGCGCTTTGACCGAGGTCCTCGTCGTTCCTCGCTAGCTACCAACTGCCACTGTTCAGAGGTCTTCCTAATCACTCTGTGCTCTCCAATTTGAAGTTTTGTCCTGATTTGATACAATCATGGTGCTGTGAAAAATCTTCATGGATACAATTCGGATCACGACCTTCCCACTAAAAAATATTTTGGACCACCAAAAGTTTGTTTTCAAACATTGACTAAGTGAGGGTACAGTTGTCTCACTTGTCCAATCTCTATCCACTTTACACTGCTCGACTTTGAACCCTTAAGCCCAATTCTGAGGTACTCAACATCTCCTCTGCGTGTCGTCCTCATGTTCCTGTCCAGAACTATGTTCTCCTGCAATTCATTAAGATATTTAGGTAGCAAGTCATCAATAGAAGGCGATTGACTCTACTCTTCGGGATCCTCAATTAGTGAAGGTTCAAACAATCTCAAGCAATCTACACTTACAACTGAGTAGATGTGCATGTAAGCTGGGAGATCAAGGTGAAAAGAATTTTCACCAATCTTCTCAAGTATTTTGAAGGCCCATACCTAATAGGATTTAGCTTCTTACCTTCACCTTGCATCCTGTCCTTGTTGATATACAGCCAGACGTGGTCACCAACTTGGAAACTATGCTCCATCCTATGCTTGTCATGCCTTGCATTGTATTTTGCTTGGCTCTTTTCCAGCTATTCCTATACTGCCTAGTAGATCTCCTGGATTTGTTCAATGAACCTTGTTTCCCTTTCGACATCACTGTGTCCCTCAACTGTGGTGTCTTTACCAAAGACAAATTCCAAAGGAGACCTTGGTGCGAAACCAAAACAGGTCGCAAAAGGAGATCTCTATGTAGAAGAATGTTTTTCTCTGTTGTAAGCATGTTGCACATAACACAAATTTTCATCCCAAAGCTTAGGATGTTTGCTGCAATATCCTCTGAGTAACTGGATCGCCGTCCTATTCACTACTTCTGTTTGGCCATCAATTTATGGATGAAAAGTTGTTCTTTTATTTAGTTTGGTGTCTGTTAGTTCCCACAGACATGACCAAAAATTCCCCACAAATCGGGTGTCTCGATCAGATAAAATGGAAGTGGGTAATCCAAAATGAACCCATACATGTTCAAAGAACAGTTTTGCAGTTTGTTCAACTATAATCTGTTTATTACAAGGTATTAAAATACAAATTTTGTTGAACCTATCCACAACAATGTACAGATAATCATGACCTTTCCTAGATTTTGGCAATCCTCCAACAAAATTCATGGAAACACTTTCCCAAGGGTGAGAAGGAACTGGTAATGGAGTGTACAAGCCTAGTTTTCTGTTTCTGGGCTTGCTCTTAGCACACATAGTACACCCTCTTACATATCTAGAAAATGTCTCATTCATTTTTGGCCAATAACAAAACCTTTGCAGCTATGCAACCATTTTACTTACCCCAAAGTGACCTGATATCAGAGAAGTGTGTGCTTCTCTAATTAGCTTTATTCTCTCAATTTATGGAATGCAGAGTTTCACACAATGGTATAAGAGTCGGTCCTTCACATGATAATCCAATTCTTTTACCTCTTTTTCCTTGACACAAAGTTGCCTATACATCTTTAAAGTATATCTTGAGCATATTGTTCAATATAGCTTTCATGTAGCATAGAATTATGCTTAAGTATAGTAGATGCATTTATAATGGGTCTAGATAACATGTCTGCAACTTTTTTATGTATGCCCTTTTTATATCTGATGACCAAATGAAACTGTTGTAGAAAACCCATCCATCTTTAGTGTCTTGATTGCTGCAACTTAGTTTGGGAGTGTATATATTGAAGTGGTTAATGATCAGTATGTATTACTATCTCTTTTCCCATTAAGTAATGTTTCCACTTTTTCACACTCTGAACTAATTTATACAATTCTTTATCATATGTAGGATAGTTAACTACTGCAGGATTAAAAGTCCTAGAATGATAACATATGGGTTTATTGTGCTGTGTCAACACTGCTCCCATGGCATAGTCACTGGCATTTGTTTGGATCTCAAATGGTCTTTGAATATCAGGCAGTGCTAGTACAGATGTTTCACTAATCTTTTCTTTCAAGGTGTCGAAAGCTTTCTGATGTTTTCCTCCCCATTGAAACACCTTGTTCAATCCTGTTAAAGCGTGTAAGGGAGATGCAATTGAGGAAAAGTTAGAAATGAACTTCCTCCAATATTGTGCTGCCCCTAAGAAACTTCTCACTTATGTAGCAGAATTGGGTTTAGGCCAGTTTACAATGACTGCCACCTTAGAGGGATCTATCTTCAATTCACCACCGCCTACTATATGACCCAAATAATTCAGAGATGCTTTGCCAAATTCACATTTTAAGAGTTTAACATGGAGTTTTTCTCTTTTCAAAACATCTAGTGTCTGCTTAACATGCTTTAAGTGTTCTTCCCATGTTTTACTAAAAATCATAATGTCATCCAGATACACAATAACAAAATCATCAAGAAAAGTTCTGAGTACATCATTCATTAATCTCATGAAAGTAGCATGAACATTAGTTAAGCCAAAAGGCATAACTAGCCACTCATACAATCCCTGCTTTGTTTTGAAAGCTCCATGCATCTTGTTCTGCAACTGTGGCCTGATGGTATCCACTATGCAAGTCTAGCTTGGTGAAATAAATAGCTTCCTTCAATTGATCTAGAAGATCATCTATGCGAGGAAGGGGATAACGATTTTTTATTGTTATCTTATTGAGTTCTCAGTAATCAATGCACATTCTCCACGATCCATCTTTCTTTCTCACCAAAACGATTGGTGACCCACATGGTGATGTGCTATGTCTGATGAACCCCTTCTCGAGCAACTCCTGCACCTTCTTCTTGATTTTAGAATTATTTAAAGTAGACAACCTTTTATACCTGCGGCTGTAATGGTTGTTTCATCTCCCGAGTCTGACCCCAAATCTTTTTGAATAGCTGTAGCAGTCTTCTTCTTCTTGCCCTCGAACTTCTTCGGTCTCAGCTCTAGATGCAAAATCCAACAATGCTCATCATCATGCCCATCCTTTTTACAGTGAGTGCATGAATCTTTGCTTTTTTGTGCAACATTAGCCTTCCTTGCTTTCCACTTCTGCTTTCTTTTCTCCTTGCTCTTGCTTGTAGTGGGTTGGGACGGTCCCCCAACTTCTGGATTTCAATTCTTTCCTCTAGCTTCTAGATGAGTAGCTTTACAAATACCTCATCTATACTAGTGGGAGTAAACATGAGGATGGTGTGCCTCATGTAGCTATGTAGACCACCAATGTACTTCAACAGAGTCTCTGGTGAGTCTAATGAGATTCCTAGAATCAATGGTCTCTTTCTAAATTCTTGAGTGAACCCTTGCACACTTTTCCCTTTTAGCTGTCGAAGAGTCTGCCAACTCATCATGGCTTGTTGCATGTAGGCCAATGGATAGAACTGTTTTTTTATTGCAGAAACAAAGTCACTCCAGACAGAGATAGTCTTACCATGTATTTTCATGTCAGCTTGGGTTCTACCTTCCCACCAAACCAAGGCAGTGCCTTCAAGGTGTAGGCTTTCCAGCTGAATCTTTCTCTTGCTTGAGTAGATGTTCTGTACTCTACAATAAACATCAATTTGCCCAATCCAATTGTCCAACTTTTTTGCATTTAACTCTCCATCAATATATAGGTAGATCAAATTTAACATCTAGTTTGATCAAAGATTCTTTCTTTTTGTTTTTAGGGATGTTAGGAGGTGTGAGAAAGCTTTCCTCTTTCCCTTTTCCTTTTGAGTGGTCATGGAAGTGAGACTCATCTTCTCCTTTTTCTTTCTTAGAGCCTGATGAATCTTCATCCTTATGTTTTCTAAAGTCCCTATACATTTCTTCCACCATGGACTTTATGGCTAGGAAAATTTCTATGAATTGAGGGTCTGGCCCCATTGAACCTTCCTCTGACATTGTCTTCCAAGGATAGCCTCTCCCAATTTCAGGATTAGTTTTGACCAACTCTCCTTCTCCTAATTTGAGCTTTGATCTAGTGAGCATTCAACAGCTAAACCAACACAAGCTTGTCTAACCTTACAACCTAAAACTCTGATACCACTTGATCTGAAAATCACCCTTGAGTGACCCCAGTTAATTAATTAATGAATGAAGGTATTACAGACTCATGTGCTGGTGTGTGTCTATGTTATTTTGGGCAATGGATCGATCAAATTGCAAAATACACAGACACTGGAAAAAGGAAAACAGCACGAGAAACACGATAAGTAAATACAAGAACACAACAGTTAATAAGGAGTTCACCCTATCCTCCAGGGCTACATCTCTGGTCTAGCTCTCAGTGGTGGCCTTCTTTTATTGTGTCTTTAAAGAAGAGATTTATAATGAGGAGCTCAATCTGAGTCTCCTGAAATAGAATTGCTTGGCAGGGTGGTTCTTGGATCCCCCAAGCCACTAGAGTACACAAACTCTTTTCCTTACGATAACTTGACCTCTCTGGTCCTTAATGGGAGGAGCCCAATGTGGAGCTCAGTTCCCGATAGATCCTCTTAGGGATTGATCGATGATGGCTTATGCTACAGATCAGCTCGACTCTCTATCTTTTCTACTCTTTGCTTCAATGTCTCTTCTTTTCTGTCTTTGTCTTCTTCTCTCCGGTTCTTCCTCTCAGTGTCCCCCGTTCTCTGTCTCTATTCATGGATTTAAAGCCAATCGATCTCATGACTGTTCGATTCCCCTTCCACCTCCATCGGATCTCCTGCTGCTATTCACTTGGAATTCCCTGTCTTTGCGTCATGGTCATCGACTCACAGGGAGTGGCCACTTATCCTCTCATGAACTGCGCCAGCTCTTCCTTGTCGGTTTGGTTCTTTGGTTACGTCGGGAAATGACTCATCTGCCACCTCAACATCAAACCAAACCTCAAATCCTTATAGATCATGGCTCAATCCCCTGTCAAATTTGGTTCTTTCATCGGACGCGTTCTCAGCCGTTAGATCTGGAGTCCCAAGATCTGACATCATTCGCTCATTTCGCGTGGTTGACTTGCTCGACTGTTAGAGTGCGATGAGCAGCAATTTTCTCTCTCCTTTGCCTGCCATGCATCAAGCGTTGAATGGAATAACTCATTTTTCTCTAACTCTGCTTACTACCCGAGGGTGCCCCCGATATACCGCCAGTTTTGGAGCACGGGTCCCGCCTTTAGCCTTTAGCGCTTTCCCCACGGTTTTCCTAGCTTCCATGCGATCGAGCACTCAGGGCCTTTCCTTCTCAAGGGGTTTTGCCCAGCGATGCGTGATTAGCACTAATCGCACATCAGAAATGGCCTCCTTTTCCAGACCTAGGCTTCCCAAGTGCCAGTTTGGCCTCCTGCACAGTCTCCATGGGCCTCGGTCAGCGCGCTTTGACTGAGGTCCTCATCGTTCCTTGCTGGCTGCCAACTGCCACTGTTCAGAGGTCTTCCTGATCACTCTGTGCTCTTGAATTCAAAGTTTTGTCCTGATTTGATACAGTCATGGTGCTTTGAAAACTCTTCATGGATCCAATTCGGATCTTTACGCTACTGCACGAAAGATCTTACGAGCTGGTTACTTCTGGCCCACCATATTCAAAGATTGTATACTTGCAGTCAGAAGTTGCCATGCCTATCAGATTTTTGATCGCAAAACCAAATTAGCACCTGCACCACTGCATCCAGTTGTTGCTGTTGGCCCATTCGCGAAATGGGGCATTGATTTCATGACATGTAACCCCACCTCGGCCGGGGGGCATGGGTATATTATAGTCGTTGTCAACTACTTTACCAAATGGGTTGAGGCAATGCCTACATTGAACAACAGCGGTGAAACGACTGCTCTTTTCTTTTTCAATCATGTAGTTTCGAGATTTGGTGTACCACGGGCTATAGTCACAGATCATGGGTTTCATTTTCGCAATCACATGATGATCGAGTTAACTACCAAATTGGGACTGTCCCATGATAGTTCCACTCCATATTATCTGCAGGCTAACAAACAAGTTGATGAAATCAACAAAGTTCTTAAGTGCATGTTGCAGAGAATGATTGGAGTCCATAAATGGAATTGGCATTTAATCATGTACTCAGCTCTATGGGCATATAGGACTTTAGTGAGAAACGCGACTGGATTTACACCCTTTTAGTTGGTGTATGGTCTAGAAGTAGTCTTACCAATTCAGTGTGAAATCTCATCCCTCAAACTCGCAATCGACTTGTTATCCGAAACTTCTGAAGAAGAAGCTCATTTCTTGGAATTAATCCATCTAGATGAAACTTGTCGTGATGACACATTGGCTAACGAAGCACATAAGAAATGCATCAAGGTGCAATATGACAAAAATGTTAAGCCTCGTGTCTTCTTAGAAGGTGACCTGGTCTTGATTTACGATCAGGATTCTGATAAGTTAGGAGCAGGGAAATTTGAACCACTATGGATGGGCCCTTATATTGTTAAATGTGTGTTGACAAAAGGAGCCTACGAGTTAGTTGATTATGATGGGATTCCACTGTCACAGCCCCAAAACATGTTGTATCTTAAATGTTACTATGCTTGATTAAGTGTAGTAAGCTCATTGTACATATTCTTTTATTGTATTTTTGAGTGTTTCCTTTTAGAGTTGTCATTTTGGTTAGGCAATCCACTTCACGTTTGTTGCAGATATCAAATTTTTTGGAACCATTTGTTGGGTATGCCGATGGAGCTAGCCATAGCACGCAGAACCTATTTTTCGTGGCCTAGGCCATCTTCACTCCAAGAGGCAAGTTAGTGAGTTTCAGGGGGAAATGTATTGGTCGATCAATGAACAACATCGCTGAGTATAGCACATTGGTTGAACTTCTCTCTGATTCCATTTCACATGGCATACGCCAACTCATTTTCAGGCTAGATTCACAACTTGTTATTCTACAGCTTATTGGCATTTATTCTGTTCAGAACCTAGCTATTCATCGTATGTTCCTAAGAGTTAGGATTTTGGAAATACATTTTGATTTGATTCAATATCAACACATTGATTTATTCATTAGCAAAATATGTGTTAAATAGACATTTGTAGCATATGTAAAGAAAGCATTTCACATAAACATTTGCATAGGATTTCATCATTGAGCCAAAATAAAACTCTAAAAGTCAAAATAGATAGTTGTTTATAAGTTTTCACAAAATGTTTTGCGTCCAAGAAAAAATTGGTCATCTGACCCAGCAACCCAAAATGAATGCATAAAAACATCCTAGACTAGTGATGTTGGTGATAACATGTCACCGCCTATGCTATCATGCACAGGAGCCTAGTCCAACGAGTTGGTACACCAGTAGTATGGCGATGTAGCCTCATAGGTAACTCGTCTGTCCGGACATTTGGAATCCCAAGGGTCAATCCCTCTACCCGATCTTGTAGTTGTGCAAGGGTCTCCGCTATGTCCAGCCCCCTAAGGACTGCTCTCCGTACAACTTCTCCTGCTGGAGCATCCTCCTCTCGTGGGCATGCCACTGGTCGAATTGGTCCAATATCTGCACACACATATGAGTTTATTTAGTCTTGTTAACAATAAAAAAAAAAAACAAAAACAATATAAAACTAAAAGAAAAGATGTGGTCAAATCATTTTACTTATAGCACTCCACTGCTCACTGACTGGTAAAACCGAATCTGGATCACCTCAGAAATCCATCCCTACTTATGGATACTCCACAAACACCATCTCCTGGTGGTCGAACCACTCAAAGAAGGCAGAAGAGAAGGAGACCTGTGATTGGCCAGCATGCCTAGCCATGAGGTCCACCCATCTCTGCATCTATGGTTCTCTCGGTGCAGGCAATCCCAGTGAAATGTTTTGAGGTTGCATCAGTGGGATTCTTTCCAAAGCAAAAAAAATCAATATGGATCCATAACCAAAATTCTTGGTTCTTCCAGCCTTTATTTTGGATAGTTGGTCTTTTATGACAGGAAGTACCACCTCACACCAATTGAACACCTTCGGTTCCAGGCATTCCAAGGCATACTACATGTAGGATCTGTTCGCTAAATGTAAGGCCGCGTTGTCAGCCAATCTTGCAAAGGTAAATATTATGGTCCTTAAAGGTTGATCAGTAGCATCTTGGATATTAATCTTACCATCTCTATTGGGTTGGGATCCATCCTTGCAAAACTGACGGATGTAATCTTTCACCGATTCGCCTCCTCGGGCAAACCCTGATAGTGAAAGAGGGGCACCACGCCTCGAAAAACCTGTCATAAAAAAATATCATCGACCATGAAGGGAATAGATTTACCTCTGATCTGGAATACTTGGTCAATAGGATCCCAAGCATGAAGGAGATACTGCAGCAAACTTATCTGTTGTCTCATGCTAGATATGTAGAAAAACTTCAGTAAATCACAGTTCCTTAATGCATCCACTGTGCCCTGGTCATGTAAAGCAATCATATCCTCCTCTTCATGTTCTCATTCACGCCATGTGACAACCATATTGATCCAACAAATATCTAAAATACAAAAATTAGATGAGTTAGGATCCAATTTTGAGCAAAAATAGGTAAAAATTTGATGAAAAACATTGTACAAACTTGCCTTTTTGCACCCATCGCACTTTTCCCTTAAGCAAGGTGAGATGCATACTGAATGGCCTATTTGTAGCCCAATATGCATCGCACCTTTTGATAGAAGCAAGGTGCGATGATTGGGGAGCGAAATATTCAAACCCCTGAGGCCCAGAAAAGTGAGAAAACTTGTCCAAAATTGAAAAAAGATGGAATGAAAATGAAGAGCTTGAGAATGGCTCCTACCTGGTCCTTACAGCGCGGGAAATGGCCCACAAGATCTCTCACAATTGATTGGTGAAATTTGAGGGGGGAACCGCTTCAGAGCTCCAAATCCCAAATTTGAAATGAAATGATGAAAATGAAATGTTAAAACTACTTTTTATATTTACTTTTCCATGTACTTCAAGTAAATGTTAGTTTTACTTCATTTTTCATCTATATATATGTATTTCTAATCAATTTGATGGAGTTTTGAGCAGGTTGAACAATTGATGAAATAATATGATGTGCTAAACGGTGAATTGAGCATCTTTGACCACCAAGCAAACTTTTTGTCTTCTTTTTGAGCTTTGATTCAAAAATGAAAAGAAAACTATAGATTCCTCTTTAAACCCTTTTCAGAGTTGTTAAACATGAAAATATTGTCAAGCGCTTGTCTTTTCCGGCTCGTTAAAGTACTAGAAATGTCATCCCTCTTGTATTATTTTATCCTTTTTCGGACCTGAGGGATTATTTTACGAAAAAGAACCTATGGAGTTTTATTTTCGTCCCTTTTAAAACTCTCTAAACATGAAAAGGACTGAGTTATCCTTGTCGTTAAACTCGTTAAAATAATAGCGACAAACTTGTCTATCTAGATGAGACCGAGTTTCACTATCTCTAGACTCGTTAAAACATCAAATAGCGATGGGTTTTCCCGAAGGGCAAATTATAGATCAAGCATATGTTATCCTCCTCAAGCTTGACAAAAATAAAGAGGTACTAGTCAACAATGACTGGGGAGAAAGGGGAAAAATCTTGAAGAGTTTATGGTAACAAGTCGCTCTTCAACATGACACTTTCACTTCATCTCCATGATTGAGTTGGGTTGGGTTATTCCGTTCACTGGTCATCATACCATTGGTCTTTCATACCATCCATATTTTAGGGTTAACGCTACCAATTCATCTCAGTGTCGCCGACATGTTCAAGAGAAGTCGTCCAGTTAATGTCTCATACACTGCAATACCTCCAACCTTCATTTTTTCATGACCACCATTCCTGAACCTTGTGTCGTCAGTTCATTTTCACCTTCAGAAATCATTTGCTTCGTTTCATTTCATAGATGTGGGATACATCAAGGCCCTCCTATGATGAGTCACTTCTTGTCAACATCAGCTCATTATCCAAGAAGTTGACTTAGAAACACCCTTTCAGTGCTTTGAAGCGTGTTTACTTCAATGGAAAGTTTCTCACTTCCGGCGACAGGTTGACATCAATAGCCTTCGACCGAAATATTTTGCATGGTGTTCAACATCGGATCATGTATTCACACCATGTGAATTGTACTGTAGTACCTTGAGGTTCATTATCATTATCAGTGATTCCTCTCACGTCTGTTAACAGCTCACATCATTAGCTGGTAATCAGGTGATGTCTTTCCATGTTCAACCTTAGGACAACTTTTCACATGGTTTGACGTGTACATCGAGCGAAGATTGGACGAGTTTGAAGACTCGGGATCTAGTTTCATCCATCCGGGCTGCGATATATTCATGGATACAAAAACATCAAATATACAACGGCTCTACATAGATGGTCATCCTAATCATGGATTATGACTCTATATCTATAGAATCACCAGTCTGTATCTGCAGATGACTATCTGATCTATGTACATGAAATGAAAATTTATAAAGCTGAGCATGAGAATTCATCCCTTAGCTAGATGATGAAAAATGATATTATGATGATGTATTGTATTGTAATTTATGCAGGTCGCCTTCTAGTTCGAAACTTCGAATCCTCATGATAAAGCATTTCACCTGACATGAATTTTTACGACCTCATGCTTTAGGGGGAAACTGTTATAGACATATTTGGGCACATCAACCCCAAACTCATATGTCAATATCTTAGGGCTCATCAACCCCTAAAAGAGTTGTTTCATACCCTAAAAGAACATAGTCATCTGAACACATCATTCCCCAAAAGTTCCAACTGAGAAATCATCCAGAAATTGCCTAAATTGAGCCATACTGACTGCTACACTGTCAAAGTGTGATGCATACTGACTGCTACATTGTCAGGGTGCGATTCATACTGTTTAGGCCTTCTATAGGGTGCGATGGGTGAGGATGGACAAATTTCCGGGATAGTTTGTTGGTTGCTTGTGGAATCTTCTAAAAACTTCTCCTATGCCACTTGCCTCTCCAAATTCGCCTAAGGATGAACAAGGGAACTAGGAAACCATCTCCAATCCCTTCTCTTATGGAACCAATTGTAACAAGTGGGATGACACTAATCAAACCCCATGGATGACTCACACCCTTGCAAATATCTATAAAAGGATCTCCCATCCAAGAGATCAGAAGGCTGGAATGTTGTGAATTGCAAGTAAGTGTTGATAGTTTGTAATTGAGGAGAGAGCATTGTATTCTTATTGGTGTAATCTTGTTATTTCATGAGGTGAAGAAGGATTGAAGCTGGGAGGATGGCGTTGGATCAGACAACTGGATTGTAATTCTCCTTTCTATTAATAAATCTCTTCAAGTTTTCTCCCATATGATTGTGCAATTGTGAATGCTATCATTTGTTCGTTATATATCTAATTCTGTAATGTTTATGTTGTAATAGATCATGATGCTTTGACAGTTCTTGGTTGCTATACTTGTGCAGGTACTCTCTAAGCGTGTTAAGTACTGGGAGGAGTTGCAGTATCTACCAAAGGAGAGAGAGATCAAGCAAGGGATTAAGCAGAAATTTCAGGTTGGTTCCACTATCTTTCTCTTATCTGTTACACATAGGAAAAATCATTGAATTACTTTAAACTGTTGTTTCTAGGGTAGCTACCAAACCTAGAGGGTTAGTCGTTCGAAAAGACACTAATTTTCCCAGAAATAGAGTCCAACAATATATATCCTTTGACACTGTAAGGATATCCAACAAAGATACATTCAATAATTTGAGGCTCCAAATCCTTCCTCTTATCTATCGGAATGTGAGCCCATGCTCGTGAACCAAAAATGCAAAAGTGCGACACTTTCAGTTTCTTACTGGTCCAACATTCAAATGGAGTGGTGCCTTTGATTGATTTGTAAGGAATGCGGTTATGAATGTATGCTACACAATTAATAGCTTCAGCACATAGATTAGGAGCTAATGATTTGGACTGTAGCATACAATTGGCCATCTCTTTTAACGAACGGTTTTTCCTCTCCGCGACACCATTCTGCTGTGGTGTATATGGCACTGTGTGTTGTAGCTGTATACCTGCATCAATACAAAGTTGTTGCACATCTTTTTTGACATACTCCCCCCCATTTTCAGTACGGAGTATCTTAATCTTACACCCAGACTCATTCTTAGCAAGTGCTTTAAATTCTATAAGGCATTCAAATACTTCCATTTTTAATTTCAGAAAAAATACCCAAGTAAAGCAAGAGAAATCATCTATGAAGGTGAGTACATATCGAGCCTTGCTGATTGAAGGCTATGGGAATGGGCTCGTGATGTCACTGTGAATCAATCCAAGAGGTGAAGAAGCTCTCTGTGCCTTCCCTTTGTCAAACTTTTTCTCTGGATGCTTGCCAAGAATGCATCCTTGACATACACCACTTGTGAATTTAATAGTGGACAATCCTTCTACCATGTTTTCGTTGTTGAGTTGATGCAAGTACTTATAGTTTAGATGGCCAAATATTTCATGCCATAACCTGTTGATATAATTAGATTGTGAAAAAAATACAGTGATAATAGGTTTAGGAACAAAGTGGGAGAAGAAATACAAACGAGAACCGTGATCTGCAATTCCATGTGCAAGTTGTGAGCCCGTGGAAATGTCGGTAATCACTGCGAAGTCCAGAGTGAACTCCACCTTCCTTCGAGAGCCGGAATGAGTGATCTAATATATCGAGAGAATATTTTCGGATAGCAGGGAACATGAAGCACATTTGTGAAGAAAACCCCTTCAAGGTCTACAATTCCTTCTCTGCACACCTTTGTGGGTGTGGCATCTCCCAAGTAAATTGGGGATCTGGTGCTTTCTTCGATGGAGGAAAATTCATCTTTTGATGCAGCCATATGGTTTGATGCACATGAATCAAGGATCCATGCTGATGGAGTGGATGTGACAGCCATTAAAGCATGACCATCTCGTGCTTTCCCTCTCCCATCTTCCATTTTGTTATCATTCTTCTTCTTTGCATTCTCGGGCATGGTGAGATTATGTTGCTGCAATTGCTTAGCCATCTCATCGATTGTTTTCCTCATGCAATTTTCTTCGGGATGAAAACCTTTGGAACAGTAGCTGCAAAGTGTTCTTTCCTTCTTCTTCTTACCCTTAGGCAAAGAAGAGCTCTCTGAAGATTGTATGGGTCTCTCCTTCTTCAATTCATTAAATTTACCCTTCGCTTTTTGCTTGTCTCTTCCACTGCTCTTTGGAGCATCAGTAGCCGCAAGTGCTTGGTTCTTTGAACACTTGATGACACCCATTTGGACTAACTTAGCTTGCTCTTGAGTCAATGCCGCAATGAAGTCATTCAATGGAGGCACTTTCCATTTTTCCTGAGTCAATTTAGATGCTTGAAAAGACGATATAAATATAGAAAATTCAGGGCCTAATTTCGAGAGAACTGAAAGGATGAGTTGATCTTCCTCTTTCTTGACTCCACATGCATCAAATTCATTGAGGAGGGATTTAAACTTGGTGAAGTATTCTTGCAGGTTGCTGAAATGAGTTGGATTGAGGGATATGAGTTCATTCTCCAGTTGATGCACTCTCATTTCATCCTGCTTGTCGTGTAGTCCTTCCAATGTGGTCCAGACCGCATCGGGAACAATGGCTCCGCTGACATGAAAGAGGAGTTCTCTGGAAATTGATAGGCATATCAGCCCAAATGCTTCATCTAATTTATTGAAATACTTGATCTTCTCCGCTACAGAAGTCGGTTCAGTCTTCGTTCCCATTGTTACGCTGTAAAGCCCTTTGCTTCGGAGGATCAGAGTGATCTCTGTCTTCCATTCAAAGTAATTGAAAGGATTTAGAATGAGTTTTGTGGGCTGAGAGAGATGATCCATTGCTGCTTGCTGCGCCTCCTTATGATCTATACCTACAAATAAAGTTGTGTACAATCCACTAGATTCGAACTAGCTCTGATAACAATAGTAATACATGAGCAACCAAACCTCTAATCCCAAAGGGAGGTGGCTATATAGAAATTGTCGAATCTAGAAAACTAGGAAAAAACTGGTAAAAAGTTAGAAAAGGCTAAGAAAAGCTAAAGGGAGGCCTAAAATAGCAACAATGACTCAAGACAACCTATGCCAACTATCAGTGACGAGGAAAGCATGAGGAGGGGCACATTTTCCAAGGAAGGCAACTTTAAAACATGCTAAAATGATTCGGGGACCAAATCCCTTGATTTAAGGGGGAATCTTCATGTGGGGCGCCAATCTTCAAATAACTGAAGTGGATGAGGTGTGGTTCGCTGTGAACATGCACTTAGATGTCTAAATGGTTTAGGAAAGTGGTTGGACCAATATTTCCATAATATTAAGCCTTTAAAGGCAAAAAACAAGGGAAAGTTGATCCATCGAGCTAGTTTACCAAAAACCAAGCGTGAACATGATTTTTAGTGCATGTGGCTAAGTCAAGGATAATTATGCTAAAAAATAAATGTAGATGTTAGGATTATATTCCAACATGCTCTACCTACGCTTGCAGTCATATAGACAACCTTCACTTAACCAGAAGTGGGCAAAAAAAACTTCGACCTCTGTTTTATGGGCCGTATAAGGTGGTTAGGAGGGTTAGAGGGGTGGCTTATGAGTTGGAGCTACCTTCAGAGGGATAGATCCACAACGTCTTCCACGTCTCATGCTTGAAAAAGGCGTTGGGGCAGCATGTTACAACAGCAACTGAGTTGCCTCCCTTAGATGATGAGTGGCACTTGGTTTTGACACCTGAGTTCATTTTGGAGACCTGAGAGAGGAGGTTGAGGAACATGGTTATCAGGGAGCACTTGGTCAAATGGAAGGATTTGCCAGAGGAGGATGCCACATGGGAGAGTGGACAAATTTTGCAGCATCTGATTTTGCAGTTGCTTGGGGACAAGCAACATCCGGGAGGGGAGGACTATAATGTCCCTTCCTAATTATTTTCCTAAGGTGAGAGGAACAATTTTGTTATTTTTGGCTTAATGCAAATTTTGGTGAAGAACCTTCAGAAAAAGGGGTCAATGTGCATCTTAGTGGAATGTGGGGGCCACTCACCCACAAATAATACACACCTGTTGTAAGGCAATTCGATTTTCCTAAGTGGGGGTCGAAATTAAAGATGGGACCCACATGAGACTCAAGGCAAGAAAGCATAAATAGGAGAAGAGGAGCAACATTTGGGGCCTTTTGATAATCTGAGAATTCGCTGTTGCTTTGCTGTTCAACTGAGCTACAACGTGTTGCTTAGCACAAGAGCTTCCCAAGAAGTGAAGCTCACCCTTTCTTCGGTGGACCTCGAGTGCCACCCTAGGAAGGTCTTCCTCTTCATTTGGAGACAGAGAGAGACATATTCCACAGAGAATTATGTTGCCTTGGTTCAACAGGGACATAGTAGAGGAAGCCACACTGTCTTCGTGGAGTAGAGGTGTCGGAAATTGGGTGAGAAGTGTTGCTGAACTAATCATTGACCAATTTCTAGCCTAGAGGAGTGAATCTTTAGCAAGAGAAGGTGCCTAACACTCAAATCGAATTTTGGGCTCAAGGGACTGCGTCATCTCCTACAAGACTGTGTAGTCTTTGGTGTGGGTTGTTTAGAGGGAGGCTTGGCAGGAGGATTGAGGAGTTGGGTTGCTGGGATTTTGATAGGAGGCTTACTTGGAGGGGTTTTCTAGCATTTTGGGAGCAAGAAACAGTAGTTCCGGCTACAGGTGCAAAATTCTGGTTTTGGAGGCGAGCCAAGCTGTGGGAGGCCGAATTTGGAGGGTCAAAACTAGGGAAAACCCTTTCTGGGTTTTTGGCAAGGAGTACACCCCTAATTTTATAGAATTTTCTAGGCAGTTTTGAGGGGGTAAATCAGGGCCTGAAGTCAGCCAATAGTGTAGAAACATAGGGCTAGTGCAATTTTCTGGAGAGCAACACGTCTATAGCAGTTGGGCATTTTTGTACTGATCACCTAAGGCTTGTAGCTTGCCTTGCACAAGCCCAGATGCACCTCTTCCATCTTCTATTGTACTCCAGCCGTTATAGTTAATGAAATTTGGGTAGTTTGGTGTTTGAGGAGTAATTTTTGTTATGTGTGTTTACTGAGAAAATGTTTTGAAATTATTGCATGTCTTTGTTATCACTGCAAATTTTCTGTTATGAATATTACGGATAGATGAATCTCCCCTATTATGAATCTTCTTCAATAGATTGAGACATCATTGTTTCAAAGCAGAGATGAACAAAGATGAGCAAAGATCTTTGTTGCAGAAAAAAATTTCTCCCTAGCTGAGAGGGAGTGTTGAAAGTTGGCAACTGAGGGTTGAATTTCCTTAAATAAAATCTCATTTTTGATAATTTTGGAATGACTTTCTAAAAATAGAAAGTCATGTCTATCATCTCAAGTATGACTTTTCAAAAATAGTAAATCACCTTCCATCAATTGGTAATCAAGTATAGTTGATAGAAAATCACTTAACTTATCATTAATCAATCTTAATATTTCAATCTCGACTTAATCATCAATATTATCAATATTCTTATTATTATCCTTTATGATATTATGATATTATTATTAAAAAGAATTACAAGTCACCTTACCTTCATCACCTCAATCACTGCGCACCTCTCTCCTTGATGTCTCACATAGCTCTATGTAACTCTCTCTCTCTCTTTTAATTATATGTTACAATCTCTCTTACGCACTCATTAAAGACATGACATATTCCTCTTACACTCATTAAAGGCATGTCAGAAAAGATTCTTCTTACGATATCTTTAATACATATGTTACACTCTCCTTAACTAAGGCATGCGTACCTCTCCTTAATGGCATAAGTTACTAAGGCATGTGTTTCTCTCTTTAATGGCATGAGTTACACTCCCTTGAATGGCATATGATACTCTTCCTCAAGGCATGTGTATTGCTTCTCCTTTATGACAAGAATTCGTTGCTCCTCCTGTATATGTATCTCATATCATCACATCGTCTTACTACTTGTGCATTGTGAAAGAAGAATTCAATCTTGAGAGAGAGAGTTGAAGATGATTATGTGAGAGAGAGACTTGGAAAGTAAGAGAAGAACTTGGTGAGCCAAGGTTGATTCACTGTTTCAGTGTTGATTCAGTTGAAGGGAAGGTTGATTCAATGTTTGCATCTGCTGCTGCTACCAGTGATCTTCATGCTACAACTTGTTCAGATTTGAGTCAACTTACTCATTCTCCTGATCTCTCATCATACTCTTGCATCTTTGCTGAACAATTGATATCTAATAGAAGAAGAATCTGATTTGGTTTTCCCCTTGTGGGTTTTGCTCCAGTCATTGAACCTAAATTCTCTGTGTCTCATTTTGTTCTTGGCTGTCTTCTATTGTGCATTTGGTTTATGTTCTATCTACAATTGCTTAACTAATATTGCAGCAGAAAGAAGTTTTGGAATAAGTGATTGTTACATCATAGAACATCAGAATTTCAACATTTTTCTCTCAATCAAATTAAGTATACTTATTTCAAATGAAGTTAATAAATTGTATGAGATTGATCCTGAAAAGTGTAGGTTTCATAATTGAAATTTGAAATCAAATGCACATCTGAAGATAACATCGGTTTGTCGGGAGAAAGATTGCCGACTTTAAGATTTTTTTCTCAATCAGATTGAAGTATACTTCTGTCAAATTAAGTTAATAACTTGCATGAGATTGATCCTAAAGGATGTAGGTTTCATAATTGACATCTGAAATAAAATGCAACTGAAGATAACAGCCATTTCACGTCTTAGGAGCATGGTAAAAAGGAATTGTAGTTGAAGTTGAAGTTGGTCCATGTAGTCAGTGGTGAAAAACTGGTTTGTATTACAAATATATGCAGAGCATGCCTTTTTCATTTGTGTGTTTTAATATTATTCTCTCTATTTGTAGTTGAAAAAAGCAGATGAAAATGTAGCAGTCTTAGCAAAAGAACGAGATAACCTGATGAAGCAAAGAGATGCTGCCTTGCAAGAAGCACATTTGTGGCGTGGTGAACTTGCAAAGGCCAGAGATCGTGCTGTCATCATGGAAGCAGCTCTTGTGAGAGCAGAAGAAAGAGCCAAGTTTTCTGAAGCTGATGCTGAAGCTAGAGTCAAGGAGGCCGTAGAAAAGCAAATGGCAGCACTTAATGCTAAGGAGGAAGTTTTGAAGGAGATGTCTAGGCTTCAAGCAGAACTTCGAAGGTATTAACTTGAGCCTTGGATCCCCATCTATGTTTATCTAGCTTGGCAACTTTAGAATGTTTAGGTTTCTTTGTTTGTCTCAAAGTGCATATGTATTAAGAACTATTGGTTTTTTTTTTTTTGTTAATTGAAGATTTATTTGTCTAAAGTTAAAAATGATACCTTCATGACTTATCATAGGACAGAAATACAATATACTCCATCTCGGTTTGGTAAATAATGTTTCTCTAGAGTCTATCCTATTTGTTGTTTTTGTCTTCTTGGAAATAGTCCAGTTCAGTATTGTGCTATGCAAAAATTGCTTTGGATAGCAGCCAGCATTTTCCAATTGATAGCAGCCAATTTACTTCTATACATTCATCATGCACATGTACCATAACATTTTATAGCTCGCTGCAAAATTGTGCGACATGCATAAAGAATAGAAATTGAACCTCAATTACCCACTGAACTTGGCTTATGATAAGTTCTTTTGCACTTGTTTTTTTTATCTTTAGCTTGATGCTATCATAAAATGCAGTAAGGACGTGACGTTTAAGAAGGAAGAGTAGTAAGACGTGTGGGAAAACTATGCCAAAATTTTGTTCTTGTTTGACCATTTAAAGGGACTGTATGTTCTAAATTTGCTAATACATTGACTACATCAAATGCATTTTTCTGAAATTTAGCTTTTTCAAGAAAGATGCAATAGTGCTCTATTGGTAATAGGAAATTGTGAGACTGTTTTGTGAAGTATGAACAATGATTAGCTTAAGATACACTTTTTTAATTGCTGCTATAATTTCACCGCTAAACTGCATGCACTTACTGATTTTCAGTGATGTCTAGATTACGAAATCAATAATGAAATTATCATTAGACTTCCTTCAGTGAATCATTCGAGTAAAACCATCTGTCCAATCTGCTCTGAAGTATATAATTCCTAGATTCAATTTTCTTTGTTCTCTTGCATTCCCAGTGACCTCACATTTCAAATCCTTCATTTGCCCAAAAACTGGTTATGATTTTTATCTTTGTAAAAAGCTTTAGCAAATAACTTGTACTGATTTACTTCTTTATGTTTGTTACTCAAATATAACATGCGTGGACTTATATTCATAAAAGGGGGGCCATCGCTTTGGAGTCTGGTGTTACCCTTGGCATCACTCATTGTATAGTTGTAATTTGTACATTTCTTAAAGTGTACTTGGAAGGGTATATAATTGTACCTTGCATGGAATTACTTTCCCAGTCATGTTCTGAACCACACTGGCAATCGAGTTTTCCATTTAGAAGTGGAAATAAGGCTTGGAATAGCCTGCTTTGGTTTTGATTGATGCATCCTGTAACAAGCCTTGGTATGCAACTTTATAACGATATGGTGGTCTTGAGTTAAATATGTCTGTAAAAATAAAGTACCAAAGAAGCTGCTATTTGACTAAAAGAATCCAATTAACTTTGATGAGGATTCGGGGATCACTCACAAGATACGATAGAGGCATTGTCAAGTGTGTGCAACATAATATCGTACAAATTTAACATCCTCTGTGAAACAGGGCTAATGTGTCAAGTGACATTTTGTTTGAAAAAGTGATTGGTTTTCAACAGCTTGAGCTTTAAAAATGTTTCTTATTTATTTTTGTCAGGCCACGCCCGGATGCAGAGACGCTGGAGCACATCACAAATCAACAAGTACCATCATGTTCACCTTTTGATTTCAACTGTCAAATGGAAGCATTGGAACCGTGCCCACAGGAGATTATAATTGAAACAGATCTCAGCGACGCCGCTGTATATCCTGTTACTGGCGAAACTAGGCATGGGATTACAGGTCAAATGAAAAATCAACCTTTTTACCAGAGCATACAGGGTACTGATTCTGCATCATATGTAGCAAATCCTAGTGAAAATGATTCGGCAGCCATAGCAGAAGTTAACCACTTGGACTCTCAATGTCCAGTTCTTCCAGCTGATCAAATAGAGGTTGGAAATCGTGATGGAAATGATATTCAGTTGAACTCAATAGATGTAACTTCTTTGGAGGCAATGCAAACTTTGAGTTCGACAACTGAAGCATCAGACCACTCCGAATTGAACTTGCCGGAGCATAAAAGTTGATTGCAATTTGCACAAATGGCAGTGTCTTTACCACTTCACATAGAATTTCGGTGAAGTTCATAATTTGAATTGGACTTGGTTCGACTGTAATCAGAGTCTGGATCATACAGAAATGGATTTGAGATTAATGTTCTTGTTAGAGAAATTTAATAATGTTGAAAACAATTCTGGACTGACATTCATGATCATGTTTCTTAATGATGTCGCAAGGTAAATTGGAATTTGTCGTGGTTGTATTATTTATTTCTAGAGCATTCAGTGTATTACCATGTCACACGGACATGACCCGTGGTGACAAAGATTCTTTGAGTCTTATATAATGATAATAGATCATTGCATGATCTTCGGAAAATGCCAAATCCAGATTAAGCTTCTTTGGATGAACTAATAATGCAAAATGCAAGAAAAAAATTTGAAAAAGAGAGACAGCAACCCTGGATATCACAAATAGTTACAACAGTCTACAAAGCTTTGGTGAAACCATTACTCGATCAAATATTTCGTGTCACAGAGACATTGAAAATTAGTTTCTGGTGTCCATGAAACTTGCTATGATTCAAGTAACGGTAACCTGAGCCAGACTGGGTTATGTAGCACATTGTCATAATTCAATAGAGATAAGACTGGGTTAAGTAGCATATTGTCATAGTTCAGTAAGTGGTTGCAGAAGATATGAGAAGTACTGCCATATGTGAAAAGTGGTCGCAGAATGCATGAAATGTACTGTCATACTTGAAAAGTGGTCAGAGAATACGTGATAACGTTAGTGATATTATAGTAATTTGGGAACTCTCTGCTATGTCTAGACTTACACTATATGGCTTCTCTATGGTTTGCAGCCTGAAAGGTTTGCACTACAGTTGGTTTAATAAATTTCTAATGACGCACCCATAAAAAAGGAGAGATGGTAAGAATAATAGATTCTATTATTTTCAATGCTCAGCCATCACCATAGGAGTCCGTTTGCTTTAAAGATTTAACTGACCATTCATTATCAACTTAATTTGGCCTTTCAACATCCTAATTTATATATGCATGCTTGTCAAGCCACTAGTGCATCACTTGTATTTACTTGCAATTCATATGCTTCGTTCAACCATTATATCCTAACATGGTTAAATATTTTTGTTATCTCCGAAAATGACTTTACATTCACTAAATTGTTCTGCTTCTAAAGGGGTTTATCCTTTTGTAGTGTTATTTTGTTTTCTCCCTTCTCCTAATTAAAATCCTAGGTTTTCGAAGATGACTTAGACGGTCCTGCACCGTCATTGTAGCATGCTGTAACTTGAATCCTATTATCCTAATTTGGTTATTACTTATTTGTGAAGATTAGTATAATTTCTTTCTTTCTTGAGACTTACTCGAGGAATCTTGTTGTAATTGTTTCCCTCAAGGATATTTTACTTTACAAAAATAACTTGCCTAATTTCTTGTCGTAGTAAGTTTTATCGTCTTCGGCTTCCTTTTACGGGGATTATTCACACTAACATATATGAAAAAAGGCAGATTGTAGTGCGTCTAGGTAAAGGTGATATTGTATTCTGTTGTGACTAAAATTTCTATTATGGTCTTGTTTCGTGAAATAAGATTTGTAGTAGACTGTTCATTGCGTAGTATGATAGTGTTGTATCTCGTTAAAACAATTAGTTGCGTTAAAATTATCCCAATAAAATCATCCAAGATATTTTTGGATAGCTGTCCACAACGAGCACTATAATGTGAAAAACATTGACCACAATTTCGATACCAGACAATATGGGACAGCAGAAATTAGTTACTGTAGGAAAAATCAGCAATTTATTGGTAAATTTGCTGGGTTTTCCCTCTTTTCGATTACTTGAAAGGAAAAAATAATGTTTTTTCCAATTTTTGACAAAAGTGCCGGAATGAGGTTCATCTAGAAATTTGATAGGATGTCAGCATATACATATCCTTGATTGTCAAGATCCTGGGGACTTCTGTAGGAGCAACTTGGGAACTTCTGGGAACAATCAGTATTTTTTTTTCAATTAAATTGGTTGTATGTTTAGATTGTTGACTGCCACTTATACTTATGACAAACAAGTTGGTGTCAGCAAACTACAAACACAATTAATAACTATTAATAGCTCCATAATTTCACGACTCTCTCTTCTCAAAATACAAATCTCATTGCCCTGATGATGGACTCACCTAGCTAGTCCGAAACGTTGGTTTCATAAATTGTTCACAGGTTTTTCCACTAACATAAAATTCTGCCAACCTATATGGAATCTCTCTTTAACACCATTAAGTCCCACCATGGAAGGGACATAATGAACAATGTTTTAAATTTTGAGAAGATGAGAATTTCAAGAGCTAGAAATTTTTCAAAATAACTATTAATAGCTCCATAATTTCACGACTTTCTTCTCAAAATACAAATCTCATTGCTCTGATGATGGACTCACCTAGCTAGTCCAAAACGTTGGTTTCATAATTTGATTCACAGGTTTTTCCACTAACATAAAATTCTGCCAACCTGTATGGAATCTCTCTTTAACACCATTAAGTTCCACCATGGAAGGGACATAATGAACAATGCTTTAAATTTTGAGAAGATGAGAATTTCAAGAGCTAGAAATTTTTCAAAATAACTATTAATAGCTCCATAATTTCACGACTCTCTCTTTTCAAAATACAAATCTCATTGTCCTGATGATGGACTCACCTAGCTAGTCCAAAACATTGGTTTCATAAATTGTTCACAGGCTTTTCCACTAACATAAAATTTTGCCAACTTGTATGGAATTTCTCTTTAACACCATTAAGTCCCACCATGGAAGGGACATAATGAACAATGCTTTAAATTTTGAGAAGATGAGAATTTCAAGAGCTAGAAAATTTTCAAAATAACTATTAATAGCTCCATAATTTCATAACTCTCTTCTCAAAATACAAATCTCATTGCCCTGATGATGGACTCACCTAGCTAGTCCAAAATGTTGGTTTCATAATTTGTTCACAGGTTTTTCCACTAACATAAAATTCTACCAACCTGTATGGAATCTCTCTTTAACACCATTAAGTCCCACCATGGAAGGGACATAATGAACAATGCTTTAAATTTTGAGAAGATGAGAATTTCAAGAGCTAGAAAATTTTCAAAATAACTATTAATAGCTCCATAATTTCACGACTCTCTCTTCTCAAAATACAAATCTCATTGCCCTGATGATGGACTCACCTAGCTAGTCCGAAATGTTGGTTTCATAAATTGTTCACAGGTTTTTCCACTAACATAAAATTCTGCCAACGTGTATGGAATCTCTCTTTAACACCATTAAGTCCCACCATGGAAGGACGTAATAAAAAATGCTTTAAATTTTGAGAAGATGAGAATTTCAAGAGCTAGAAATTTTTCAAAATAACTATTAATAGCTCCATTATTTCACGACTTTCTCTTCTCAAAATATAAATCTCATTGCCCTGATGATGGACTCACCTAGCTAGTCCGAAACGTTGGTTTCATAAATTCTTCACAGGTTTTTCCACTAATATAAAATTCTGCCAACTTGTATGGAATCTTTCTTTATCACCATTAAGTCCCACCATGGAAGGGACATAATGAACAATGCTTTAAATTTTGAGAAGATGAGAATTTCAAGAGCTAGAATTTTTTCAAAATAACTATTAATAGCTCCATAATTTCACGACTCTCTCTTCTCAAAATACAAATCTCATTGCCCTGATGATGGACTCACCTAGCTAGTCCGAAATGTTGGTTTCATAAATTGTTCACAGGTTTTTCCACTAATATAAAAAACAATTTGGTTCTACTTAGAACCAAGGTTCTACTATTCAAGACCTCCGAACAAGTGACTAGAAGCCAACCCGGTAAGCTCTACAAAATCTGTGTTTAAAAAGGCACGGGCACCAGCATCAAAGATGAAGTTTTACTCTTTGGTTACTCCAACATGGTGATTGTCTCCAGCACCATGTGTGGGCACAGAGATCAACCTCAATAGCTTGAAGAGATCAAAAATTTCATGGACAAGTCTTTGAAAAGATTTCTCTGGACTCGTTCAATGTGCCAAATGTTCACTCTCGATGATTTGTTTCACATGTATTTGAAAAGCCTTATTTACACCAATCTTGCACGTTAAAGATGATAAGAAGAATATCTTAGAAGTTGCAACACCCTGAAGAAACTTTGATTGAGAATGGCAAGGAATATAACCAAAGAAGGAAAATGGCCCCCAAAGAAAAAAAATTGTACTACATTCAAAGGAAGAGTGAAACTGTAGCATATTATTCTTTTCTTAGAGAAAACTCTATCTCAAAGAACACATAACAAGTACAATCGATAATCTAATCATCTGATTAATGGTACTCAATATGCCAAAAATACTTTGAATGGTGTGTTAGTGAAGAGAATCATGGAAGTTTCCCCATTGGACAAAGGAAATGAGGGCATGCAGTGAAGGCACTAGAAGACGTTAGGCGGAGGTGTGAGAGTGTGGTTCAGGGTGCACAAGAATTCATGAATCACCTCCCTGTAAAAAAGAACATTGATAGAATTTAGCAATAGTGACATGACTGAGATGAAAGCTGCAAGCTTTAGTATCCTTTCATGGAGCTCAAGCGAAGAAGATGCATTTTACACTCCCTTGCTTGGGTGTATATATCATGGATATGCATCAAGCATTTTATCATTGATTTACTTTGACACATTTTCTTATTTGATATTCTTGTTTAATATTTTTTAACAAATAAAACATTCATACAAATTCAATTTAACACCATTAAATATTTTGTAAACTAATGTGGTGGTGTATTCAGTTTCAATATATGCATCAGTAATGTGTATAAATTGAAATGTATGCATAGCTACCATATATGCATCTGTATAAATTGAAACGTATGCATAGCTACCATATATGATATGTTTCAATTAAATGTCCCCATCAAACATTTGTGCAACTTAATTTTATAGGTTGATAAAATCTCTCTATCAATAATGTGCGTTCACACCATCATTGTACCATATATGGTATGTGCCAATTAAATGTCCCCATCAAACATTTGTGCAACTTAATTTTATATGTTGATAAAATCTCCTCCATCGATAATGTGCATTCACACCATGAATGCATCCTAGAGATTACATGTATGCCTATAAATTATTTATAGCATATCTTTAAATTACTCAAGTTATAAAAGATATGAACGTGGATGAACCTTAATTTTTATAATAAGTCGCTTAATTTTTTTTTACAAACATTAATGCATTGTCATTTTGTAGAGATGGATTTACATATAAAGGTGTGGGACATCATGGGCACATTGTTTCCCTATGTGGAGCAGCATGTGCATGTAAAGATACATTTGCATATAGACATATGTGGGCATATCATTGCCCACATGTATGTGAAGAGGCTTGTGCATGTTTAATAACACATCGAAAGTAATTGCAATATAAATGTGCAAGATCATGGTATGATGAGCAAGATTGGAATGTGGCCTTGCATGTAAATATGCGAGGTTAAAATCACTAAACATATCATTTTTCTTACATGGGATATGTTCCCTAGGGTGGGAAGCATGCACCTAGGGTTTTCATGTTTTTAAGATAGGTAACCCAATAGGGATGTTTCTGCACAATCTTTTTGGGAAAATTCAAGGTGAGGGAGAGCGGATGTTTCCCAAAAAATAGGTAAGATTTCCCTTTAATGAGGATCTCAAAGCACCTTTCTTTTAAAAGGAGGGACCATTGGATGTCCACACCATGATTTTTGCACAAAGGCCTTGAAAAAATCTTTTTATTTTTTTATTTTTTTTTTAAGTATAAAAAATAAAAACCCTAAAACTAATGTGAATCTCTATTTCAAAGTTTCATTGTTCATTAATTGAATTGAGGCTTCTGTGATCCATGTCAAGATTAAGAGAATTCTTCGGCTAAAATCACATGATAGAATTTTTGTCAACGCGTTTCGAACCAACCAGTGTGGTTCATCATCAAGACAAGTTGAAGAATCAGATCTAGAATGCATGTTAAATAATTAGAACAGAAATTCCAATAGCTATAATTGTTGAATTTAGGTTTTTGTGATCCATATGAAGTTGAGAAGATTTTGCGGTGAAAATCACATAGAGATACTTTGGTCGACGCGTTTCGAACCAACTAGTGTGGTTCATCGTTAGGATCTGAAACGCGTCAACAAAAGTATCTCTATGTGATTTTCGCCGAAGAATCTTCTCAACTATAATTGTTGACCAGGTAACGACTAAATTGACTACCTAACGGCTATATTAGCCGAGGAAATGACTATATTAGTCATTGTTCATGTCTATGACTTGTCATTGTTTTTCATATTATTTGAATTTCTATATTTTTAGGATTTTAGGGACTGATATGTTTGAGGTCTTGATGTTTCCTAATGTTTGGGGGTGTCTCCATGCATACCCCAAATGTCTTCCTTGTTTTTGCATCTCCAAGCCTTGAAAACATGGTGGAACATGGCATATACTAGCAAAAGGAATAGTGCACTTTGACTCTTCGATGTTGAAATTGTATTGCTTCATTATTTTGACTATGTTTGGATAGTCATTTCTATGCTTACTAGGATCCAATGCTTTGACTTCATTGGAACATTTGTTTGTAAAACTTGTACATTGGGATGCAATAATTTTAGACCTTGTTAAGGTATTTGTTACCTTCCTGATTCTTTTTGGGATCTTTTTATCTTAACCAAAATTAATGATATGAACTATTTTCAAGTATTCACTCTTTTCCACACAAGCATGCATGCGTGCTTCTATTTTGCTAGAGTTGTTACTTTGTTTAAATATTTTGATTTGATATAATACAATGAAACAATAAAAATATTTTAAAAGTGGTAGCAGTGACACCTTTGGTATTTTGTTTTGCAACTCGAGACAACTTGTATTAGGCATCAGTTTTTGTGTTGGTCCAAAAGAAAGCTTCCAAGTAGTGCTTTTCAATTATGGAAGAGTTTTATTTGTATTTTTCTCTAGCTTGTAGAGACTTTGAATTCTTTTACGACATATAAAAATTGGTTTTCTTGTTTTACGTACTTGTTTTTTTTTTTTTTCAATTGTTAGTCTTTTATTGTTTCTATTCTATGCTTGGCAAATGCAATGTCAAGTTTGTTCTTTAATAACTCGACGTTGTTTAACCCTAGCCTTTCATGCCAACGTCTGATTATGTCATCACTCTTGTTATAAGCACAAATTGTCAAGTTTCATACTCATACAAAACCTATACACTTTGTCTTAGGGATCAAGAATGTCCTCAACAACAACAACCTAATAGTGATAGTCGATATCCTTTACAACAAACTTATATGTGCAAAACTCAACCTTCTTTCTTGTTTTTGTAAGTTGTAGAATAGAGAACATATTCGTGCTAAGATTAGGTAAATGGTAGATATCAATGATTCCACCATTTTCATAATCAACCCTACCACTAGTAATAATCTATAACAAAAATCTACTCCTTTTGAGAAGTATAAGCATGTGATACATGAGAGGATTTAATAATAAATGTACAATTATCAACAGTTTACCTTGAGCATGTCATTGTTGATTTCCTTCAAACCTCTTTACTTTCTCCTCAAGATCATTATCTTCTTCCCACAAGTCTTTTCAACATGCCTTGTCTTGCCATAATAATAATAGGTTTTTTTTTTTTTTTTTTTTTTTGCTTTCGCTTTTTGGCTTTCTTAGATATATTTGTTTCACATTTCCATTATTTTCAGAGTCTCCACAATCCCTATCATTGCTTGTTGCATGGTTTTCCATTGATTAATTTTGTCACCTCTCATTGTATTGTTTTTTATGTCCTTTCCCTTAGTAAAATGGGCCTATTATCATTAAGCTTTCCTTCATCATGCAATTTATCATGTACTTCAATCAACAAATTACAAGAAGAATCAAAGGTATAGTCATTATTATCCCCTTTCCTTGAATCCTAATTTGTGGGAAATGTGGAGTAAAAAACATCATAAGTTGTTTTTAGATTCATTAGAATCAATTTTATCAATTGTCCTTCCTCAACGATTTTTTTCCCACATCCACTTAGCTTCAACTATAGCTCATTGATACAAGCCAACTAATTCTTAATCTTTCAATGGAGAGGAGTTTTAGAGAGATCAACACTTTCTCAAGTTGAGTTTCATTAGTTTTGTTAAACGTCAACTTCTTCCATACTTCATTTGGGTAATGGATTCCACTAGCATGAAACTAGTTTCCCCTTGAGGTGTAGGTCATCATGAAACTTATAGCCTCATATTTATTGCCATTGGGAAATAACAAATTATGATCATATTTAGGATTAGGAACAATTTTTTTTTGTAAAATAACACAAACCTATGCTTCTAGGCAATGTCTACATGTCTTCTGTCCACATGTCATAATTGTGTCCATTGACCACAAACGTCTCTTTATTTAAACCCATAAAATAGGGAATATTTCCCTTTAGTGGGGGATCCCAAAGCATCTATCTTCCAAAAAGAGGGACCATTGGGTGTAACCCCATGATTTGAGCACAACAACCTTGAAAACATCTTATTTTTTTAACATAAAAGATAAAAAACCCTCAAGCAAATGTAAATCTCTATTTCAAACTTTCATTGCTCATGTTTGTGACTTCAATCTTTTTCATATTATTTAAATTTATATATTTCTAGGATTTTATATGGGTTCTATTATGTTTGGGGCCTTGATGTTTAAAGTTTAGAGGTATCTCCATGCATCCACCAAGATAGCATCTTCAAACCCTAAAATTCAAATTCCATGTTAGAAACCACGAGTGCATTTTTGAAGTAAAAAAAAAAGAGATCCAAGCTAAGAGTGGATGACGTTAATAAATATTATTATATCATTGAAGCATAGGGTCCACAACTGGTATTCATTACACACCATACTTGTTCTCTATACATGAGCGAGCTCATTTATTCTTGAGTATCTAACCAATTTCTCACAATTGAACATTTATATGGTCAATTTCAATCACTCGAGGTGGTCTCGAACAATTGAGTAGGTCTACATAACCTATGCATGGTCATCCCTAGACCATTGGTAATAATCAATGCACTCAATGCACTGGCCACTCTAGCGTGATATCTTTGAATGAGTTGACCACTCTATGCATTAATATGAGTTAAGTTGGTGTACACATTCCAATACCCGCAAGTTCATTTAATAGCTTATCAAAATGTTGTAAGGGGTACCTTTTCCTAATGGTGATTTTGTTCAAGAGTCAATAGTATATACACGTTCTCCAAGTGTCATCCTTCTTTAGCACTAAAAAAATGGATTGATAAGGTAATGAGCTTGGTTGAATATGGAGCTTATCCAAAAACAAAGTCTTCCTCTTAATGTCCCCATTTTCCAAAAACTTTGTCTTCACAAATTTCTCATACGACATAAAATATCCCTATTGTAGGTCAACAATGTTTTATTATGCAGCTTATATGCATTGTACATGGTTCTTGGAACAATTTAGAATAATTCTAATAATTTGTTATACTACTACTCTAGATTCCCTTGTTGTGGTCGATTTGTGCATGGTAACGTCTCAAAGCCTTAGCAATGTTTGGATAGTGCCACCTTATCCTTTTTACCTAGTCAAAGAACTAATAAAGTAAACAATGTCTTCAACTAGCTTGGGATTCAACAATTGAAATGTGCCAAGAGTGATGGATATGTTTGTATTGATGGAAGCAACTGAAAATTGCATCATAATCCCACAAGGAAAGTTTGTCAAAAACCACTCCATGCACATCAATGTGTACAATTCAAACTCCAATTCATCAATGTAGTCTACTAAGATGGGAAAACTTTGCATTTGCATTGGAAGCACAAATCATTGTTTCCATAGGGCCAACCCATGGAGTAGGGTTCATATACAATATTGTATGTAATTTATGCTTCTCACTACCACTTTTAAGATAAGATATTTTTTATTACAAGAATAAAAAAAATGCAGTCATGAGCTCTACAAGAATATAAGGCACTTGTTATTGTGACATCAATACCTAATGTCACAATAACAAGTGCCTTATATTGTGACATTAGGTATTGATGTCCCCTTTTCTCCCCACTTTGTCGTGGCTGATCTTTGGTACTTCTTTGGATGCAATCTTCAACATTCATGGAATCTTCTCTATGATTTAAATAGCTATAGGAGGGAAAATTGTTCTTCAATTTGCTCTATCCTTCTTTTGGCAACTTGAATTTACTTTTATATTGCACAGTCTTGCTAAATGGCTTCTTTGTCACACCATATTTGGAAATGGCCTTCCTTTACTAGTATTAGCAAGGGGTATAACCCTCAAATATGGATGTTGTTTTGATTTATATTTTTTTCAACAAAATTGAAGAAAGTTAGAACTTTGCTATAAATTAAAAGTTTAAATGAAGCTTCTATATAATATTGGAGAGTTTATGCAATAAAAATTATGGCTCTTTAATATATATTCTCATTTATTGATAGCACCATATTCCTGTCTAATTAGCTTTTAGAAAAATGTGAAATAAAAAAGAACACGTTCTTCTTAAAAATAATATTGCTTAGAGAAAATATTGTTTTCAAGAAAACATATCCACAAGCACATGTAAAACAAACATACTTAATTGTTGGATTGGAGATCTTATAAACACAAAACTACTATTACAAATATAAATCTAAAAAAAGCCTCCACATATATTCATAATCATCTATACTTTTAACATAATTTAGTAATAAATATTGTGAGCCATGAAATATGAAATAAAAGATGTTACTAAACATTAAATATTATCAACTATAATTGTAAGATTCATCATGTGAAAAACTTTGCAAGGTATTGTTGATATATTAGAACTTGGATAAATACAAAGATAAGTTTTTGAGATTAAATCTTCCCCTTGATTCAAAATCAAATGCATTTACTAAAATATGTACAGTAAGTAATAATATGAAATATATAAGATTACTAACTAAACAAGTGATAATCCTCTAAAAAGCTCAATATAACAAAACAAAACAAAAAAACCCAAAAAACTTATCCAACTTTTTCTTCGTATTGGCTGACACAGGTAACAAAAGCAAGTTCTTTCTTCAATGCAATAATTAATGTCATCTTCCTACTTGTATTTTCTTTTATATTATTGTGCCCCCACTATATTTTGTTGGAATAACGATTTCGAAACATATAAGAGAACATAATTCAATATTATTGGCAAATATCCCCGATGGGGGTGGATGAGCAAGGCCAAAGGGATTTCAGTGGGCATGTCCACCACCCCACCAAATCCCATGACAATTAAGGTTGGGGTGGCATGGCATGCCTCCACCATGTAACTATGGTGTGTGTTAAAGGCAGATTAATGTGAGAGTTTGATTTAATGGCAATTGGTTGTCTAAAGGTGGTAATGCAAAGGGGAGCAACTTTTTGTGTTATTTGGTGGATGGGATTGTGGTACTATGTTTTTGTCACTCGCCATGAGTGTTTCTTGGCTCAATTCTAGTTGGTGGTAGCAGAGCCCAAAAGGGATCTTGAGGTTGAGGAGTGCCCTAGGCACCAAAGTCTGGAGAAGGGCTTTCGATGGCTATTATTGTTGTGCAGTCTGGGTAGAAAAGGGAAGTGGATATGCATGTGTTATAATATGTTGGTGGATTCTTGGAAGCATTGTCCCTTTGCCTTGGGAAGGTATTAGGCACTGAATAGTGCATCCCTAGTAGAAATTGCTTGGCCAAGTCATAGGTTTCTTGAGACTAGCTCATATGTTACATTAAATAGGTGCAGTGGGGTGCATGGAAACAGATTTGTCACTTGGGACCCTATCATTCGGGGTTACTTGTATCCCCGACTTCAACAAGGCATGCTAAGGGAAGAGTGGGTGGCCCTTATTTGTGCAACAATATTTCAACTAAGCCTTTCTCCTCACTCACAGAGACGACTCAAGGTAGCGCTTCATTCTTGTTAATGTTTTAACTACTCGTTGTGGTGTTTAGTTGGTTTATATTGTACTTTCAACTATGTTATGGTTATGTTGGCTAAGTCGGTAAATGATTTTGTCTTAATTTTGGTGTTTTGGGACATTTCTTTTGTGTAAGGTCTAGGTTGTTATTAGCTCTACTTGGGGGTTAGGCCTGTAAAGGAAGCTTTAGTCCTCTGCTTTTCGGGGCAACCCTTATTGTCTACGTTGTTAAAATTGCAAATATTGGGTTGGCACTTTGTGGGGTTCAATGTTGCTTCCTCTGCGGGTAGGAGGACCTTTGTTCATTATCTTCTTTTGGGGCCATGATCGGCCGCCTCTGAGCACTTTTGGGTGGTTCTGCTAGAGTGATGCCTTGTCTTTGAAAGAACGGAAGGCATTCCTGACACATCTAGTCTGTAGTTATTCTATGTTTGAGTATAACAGTGAACTGAGAAAGTGTATGATGCCAAGTCGAAGGGGTGGTGTGAGGAGGGGAGTTGGGGAGAGAGGACAATGTAGTTGCCAACACCCAGATGTTATTGACCTAGTTGAGGCAGAAGCACCTTCCCCTACAAATTCGACAAGTCTCAATGAGAATACTTCTAGCCACACAAACAATTGATGTCAACTCAAACAAATCATAATGCTTTTGGAACAAGTGAGCAAAGACAAGCATGATGACCGAAATGTGATCATCTCTTTCATTAATGATCTCCAAAGAAACCAGTGGCACATGCAAGATAAATTGGTGACTTTGCAAACGGGACAATGGTGTCTTCAGGAGAAGCTAGATCACTTGGAAGGTAGGTTGGAACACATGGAGAAACATATTCACTGAGTTATGGCCTCTTTCGTCACCTGGATCATGACCGAAGAATCTTGCTCCATTAACTTCTTCATATGCATAATGACTCATGGTTGCATCTTGATTTTGTTGGTATTATGTTTTTGTGTTCCTTTCTTATTTTGGGTAGCTAAGAACCTTTGGCAATGTGTAAGCATTTTAGTAATTACCTATTGGCCAACAAATTTGATAAGAATGAGGCTGGTAGGATTTTGGCAAATGGTGGACAAAGATGTGACTTGTTTGCATGAATGAAATATTTTGATTCAAAAAAAAATATAAGCAAATAGTTATTCCTCCTTACGTCAGGTCTATAATATTTGTGATTTGTCCATCAAGTCATGTATTCTTCTTTTTCTTATACAAGGGTTAAGGTTCTGCATGGAGATGACTTAGGGAGCTTACCTTTTTTTACATACCCTTACTTCTTAACTTGGCTATTTGATTCGATTCATTTCCATTTAATTACTTAAACTCCATCATATTTCCTACAAGAATATCTAACTCACTATATAGATCAAACAACATAGGTGGTAGAATTTGATGAAAATTAGTGATGGTTCTTAATAGTGTGGACTTAATTGAAAGCTTATCAAAAATAATTTTTCCTCTAGTTAGGCCAATAACTTCTTTAATTATTTACTATTGTTTCCCTCTTTTAGTAAAGAATCATTGTACATACCAACACCAAAAGACAAATGTCATATATCCATCAGGTAGGCAATCCTAATTCAATTATTGTTCTAAATTCTTCCCTGAACTCTTGTGCAAATTGTCCAATTACATTGCATTTATTTCAAGTTGCCATAATCAAATTTCACTGCACTTTCTAACATGATAACAAAATTTCTATCGTTGACACCCATAGCTATAATCTCATCTAAAATTGATTACTTCATCTACCACTTGAGCTTTGTCTCGCAAATTTTTTTTTATCAAGATTTGGTAATTTCCATCTATACTTTGTGTGCTTGAAAGTAAGTTGGATGAAGTACATTAAAATGACCTCTTAACTTTTTTACCACTAATATGATTTGAGCCTAAATGATTCACTTCTTTGATTAAGCATATTTTTTCAAAAAATATTATTTAAACATCTTCCAAAGACTTCATCAACTCTTTCATTTTTTTATTGCCTTCAACTACGATTTTATTCATGTTATTTAGCTTTTGTTGACAATTACCAATTATTTGAATTATTGTTTCTAGTTGCGTTTTTTATTTTTTGTTGTTGGCTTGACCCTCAGGGATTTGAACCTTGAATCTCATTATTTACATAATACTTACATCACGATGATTTCCAATTGAATTGCAACCCGAGGGCTTTTCCAGTTGTACTTTGAGCTCTATAATCTCTATGGTGTTTTGTAGAATATTAGTCTCAACTACTCATTCTACTTTTAGAATTGCAGATAATTGACTTTTTAAACTAGCTTTTATGTTGCTTATGCTCCTTCTTTGATATTTTCAATTTCAAACATAGTTGCTTTTAAACCCAATTATGAACATGAATATGGAATAATACAAATGATAAATAATACAAATAATAATACTTAATAATTCTGAAAAGGCATGTCTCAAGATACTTCACTCCCTACAAAAGGGCATTCCCATCTTAATATTTATATAAATCCCATCATTGTATTTGATCATATCACTTTTGTAATATATATATTTTGAATATATTTTGTTTGATAATAAACCTATTTTTGTATCATTTGGAATTAGAGCCGAGTTTTCTAATCTTGGCCTTTGGCCACACTCTTATCACAATTTTGCTATGTAATCATGTCCTTGGCCACAACTACAACGTTTCAAGAGTTTTATCCAAGACGGATCAACTGAATTTTGGCCATATTTAACTTTAAAATTTTTATTGAAGTTTTAAGTGAAGTTTTTAAAATATAAAAAATTAAAAAAAAAGTAGATATATAATAATAATAATAAAGAAGAGAGAATAATTAAACAAAAAATAGAATTCATGGTTATACACACACATTTCAGCTACTGCCCATACACGCCCATACACAACCGCCAGCATAAAATTAAACCACATTGCTTGTTTTGTTCCTTCGACAATAGAAGGATCGTGGTGTGGTTGTTGGGATTCGAGCCTATGTCTCCACGAACACTAAAGCATTTAATTTGTGGTATATTAAATGTCGTACCAATTCCATACCACCAAGTGATTTGTTGTGTACCAAATGATTACAAAGAAACACCAAGGTTAGTTATCACATTATAGGGTTCAAAGAATCCTTACACATTTCAGTCGCACAATTACAAATTAATCAACTGCCACCACAACATAAATCACGTCACCATAACCAAACCACCTTAATCGATAACAACATATATACAATTTTAAAACATGGGTAATATCCTCGTAGCCACAAACTTATATCACGCATATCAAACATAAGGGTCACATAACTCTAGATCCAATTTTTATTTTTTTATTTTTTTTAAATCAAAGAAAATAAAAGCTCTTTTACTATTCAATTTGAATTAAAAAAAGTATATGACAGATCTTATTAAGACTAAGTTTTCCATTCTTACTAAGAAGTTGCTAATGAGGGGAGCAATGAACTTAAAATTGACTAAAATATTTTCAGATTTGTTGAGATAAATTAGAACGAAGTAAGACTGGTAATAAAACATATATAAATATTTCAAACTTTTCTGGAAGTTGTACGATTAAAAATCTAGCAACAGAGGACAACTTTACAGAGAGAGAGAGAGAGTTCCCTCCAACTGGTGAAAATTGTATATATATATATATTTATATATATATATATTGCCTAGAAAGTTGTTGGCATACTCTAAAAAATAAACCATCATCCTATTGGCATTGAATGACCACTTTGGACTATGGATCCATCGAGTTCTTCATAGTAAATGAGTCCAAGATCCAGTGAGAAAGCTTTTCTTGAAAGGTTGTGAGTTGTTGAATTGAACTCCTTGTAAATATGGTGAAGGTTGATCTCCTGAAAGTGTTTCTTCTCCTCTTCAATTCTGC
Source organism: Pinus taeda (assembly GCA_000404065.3). Classification (NCBI taxonomy): domain Eukaryota; kingdom Viridiplantae; phylum Streptophyta; class Pinopsida; order Pinales; family Pinaceae; genus Pinus; species Pinus taeda. The sequence continues at coordinate 133,396 of APFE031003746.1, read as the reverse complement.
TCTTCCACGTTGCAATATTTAGAACCTCTCTATGAGCTTTACCTGCCAACCAATTAATTACACATTTGGAATCTCTTAGAATTTGTATACATTTAATATTTTTAATGAGGCTAATAACATAAGATCCCAAACAACAATTAGTTTGTCTTTTGTATTAGTTCCAATTCCTAGACCAACTATGAAAAGCACATATTTGTTCCCTATCATTTTAATCCCCCCCACCCCCACCCCCCACAAATGTTTCCTTGTGTTGCTCCATCAAAGAAACCGATCGAAAGATCCTGGGAAAAGTAAGGGAAGTGGATCCTTCTCAAATTTTTCCAGAGCTAGATCAAGGAGTATTCCCTGAAAAGAGATACAATCTTAGTTGAGTGATGTAGAATACGAATAGTTTCATTTTTTAAGGTTACTTTGTTCCTTGGTAACCATATACCCTACATAACAATAATTGGGAGAGAGCGAAGGTTTTTAAATTTCCCCACCCAATGATGAAGTAAGTCCTCAAAAGAGGTCTATACAAAATGTTATTTAATTATCAAGACCATAAGTATCATATGCCAAATTTTCTTAGAAATGAGATGGCCAATAAAAACATGATCAACAGTTTCTTCCTTATTTCTACAAAGGAAACAAAGGTTTGGTCTTGCAAACCCTATTTTCTACGGATTTTCCCATGTTAGAATTTTGTTTTGTAGAACAAACCAAGCAAAAAAATATAAGCTTATTAGGGATTTTCCATTTCCAAATGATGTTGCTCCACATCTTAAGTCTTGAACCACAGTTGAATGGGTGATTGATTTATAGGCTAGATTCCCTTTCACCCTGCCCAAGGTGGTGTCCCAACTCTAGACCAACAGATCCTCAAATTTATTTAAACATACGTCATTGATATTTAACTCCTTAATGAAGGAGTTCCACTCTTCAACCAAGGTTCCAACCAAACCCAATTCTGAAGAACACAACCAATTAAACTGAGTAGAAAGAGTGGAGGCCACTCTTTTTTACATCTTTTAAGTAGATGAAACCTTTGGAGGTCAAGGAATATATCAAATTTGAAGAAAACTTAAAGACTCAAGAACCACCTATAAAGGGGTCCTTGCCCATAATCACTTGTTTACCATCTCCAACCTTCCAAGCCAACCAATTGTAGAGGAAGAGGAAAGAGTCCATGAGAGCCTTTTAGACAATTGATCCTCTAATGAGATTTTTTGTTGCTCCTCTAAGCCAATCCACCACTGACAATCTCTTTAGATACTTTTCCTTGATCACTTGGCTCCAAAGTCCCCCACCAAATAGACCTCTCCAAAAGAAATTCAAAGCTAAAGCTTTGCCAAACCAGGACAGGTTCTTGAAGCCCATCCTCCAAACTATTTTGGTTTAGATAGGGAGTTCTAGCTAGCAAGGTGAATCCCTTCCTTGTTATTTTACTAGTCCACAAAAATTTGAACATTCTTTCCCTGATATTGTTTAGGATTGATTTTGGAATTTTCAATACATCTAGCCAAAAGACTGGGATATTTTCCAGCATTGATTTAACTAGGATAAATATTTCCCCACAATGGAATCCAGTTGTAGCGTCACAAACTAATTTTCTATTCAGTTTTTCTTAGCAAGCACATCCAGTCTTCTTTATGATAGCCATTTGGCTTAAGGAAGAAGCCTAAGTACTTAAACCAATTATCCATAACAACCATCTAGAAAGGCAGAAACAATTAAATGGATGAGAGTGTTGGAAATACTGAGAGGGGGGCGAATCAATATTTATTTTCAATTATTATTTTTGTCAGTTAAAAACATTTATATTTGGAACATAGAAATAGATGCTTTTATTAATGTGATCTTTGCAATAAATCAAGTACAATATATATATATAATTATATTATATATATTATTATATATATATAATATATATATATATATATATATATATTATATATATATATATAATTATATTATATTATATATATAATATGGTTTCAATCAGTTGCCAAGAACCAACTTGGACTCTTTGTGAGGCTCTAACATCCAGAGCACCAACTCTGTCTTGTCAAGGCACCAACCTTGAATTTAGGAGCACCAACTCCCAGGACACCAATCCTTTCAGTTCTGAGGCACCAACCTTAAGGGCTCCAACCCTCTGTTGTAAACTGTCTGGATCTGTTTGGTTGTAATTCTCTACTCCCAATCCTGCTGGACCTATGACTTACTTATGTCCTCCTGTTCCTTCCACTTCTGCCAGACCTTCAACTTCCTTTGTTTCTTATAGTTCACCAGCAACCCTAAAGTTTCTTTGTTCTCTATTTTATATTCCTAATACGCCTGACCTTTGGCTTCCTCCTTGCTCGCTTGAGATTCAGCTTCCTCAACACTCGTTTGATCTTTCAACTTCCTCTACGCTCACTCTTCGGCTTCCTCTGTCTCTTTGAACTCATCAATACTCACAAGACACGTTAATTAGGAAGAGAGGCCATCTTTATTATTATTCAAACAATAGACTTATTCTTTGTGGTAATAGCAACATTCATGAACAGTCGGAGTAATTCCTTTAAACCCACAATCGTTATCACAACATTCTGGAGGTCTTTATAAGTCGTTCCCATAGTACAGCTGATGGCTGATAGCCGATTCCCCTACTGCTGACGGAGCGGATGCGATTATGTTATTAACCAGTTGTTAATAACTCCGTCAGGTCTATCGCCTTATCGCAATCGGCAGTTTATATCGTTACACTCCTTCAAGACTTGCGATTGAACCAAATTCGACATAACGTTAGGGCGTATTACAATGGTGTAGTCGGGTCCATTCTCCACCATAGATTTCAACCCCCAAAATCCGAAAGTCTACAGCAATTTCAAGTGGACTACTTGCATGAGAGTTACCCGCCCAAAATGAATGATTTTTCTCTCTCCTCTAGTTGCTACGTGTCAATCGTTGAATGGAATCGGACGCTCTCCTCTAAATACCACTTACCATTTTGCATCCACCTGAAATCCTACTTATAGCTTTAAATCCATCTTCCTTCGTTGACTAACGCCCGAGCTTGTTTGTACCCGATGACCGTATATCTTCTACCATTGACGACTGCAACGCCTTATCCAGATTCTCTTCCGCTACTGCTTAAATTAATCTCCGCCATTCATTTCTTGACACCAGTCTGCGCGATTTAATCTTGGCCAATCATTTCCTTCGATCGTCCGTTGATCTCCAGATCCAACGGTTCCTGTGCGTTCAATCTTCATCTGTCTCCTCAGTTTGAATTTGATTCATTTCTTTAGTGTTTTTCTTGTGGTTTTGGGTTTTCTTCAGGGTTTTAGCCTTTCACTTTTCTGCTGCTCAACTCTCTCTAAGCCTGCCTTCTACGAATTCATACATCGTTGATTCTCTCTGAGCTTCACTCTGATTCTTCAACCGGATTCAAAGACACATTATGATTCCTCTTTGCTTCTTTTGATGAATTCTTCCTCTCGGTTCTTCTTGGGCATACATTACACGCGATACTCCTGATATGGTGTAAAAATTTCTCATTTCCCACCCCGGTTTTCAGTTTCACCTTATTTCTCCAAAACAGTTAAATGCCCTTTCCCATATTTATACATTCAACAACTGGAAAATAAATTTTGTTGAAAACACAAATTTTGGAAATATTACAGAATGCTGGAAAATGCAGAAATAAAAATCAGCACATACAAACAACGATTCAACACATTTAAACACGGTGCTTTTTGGTCAAGGTGACCCTGGAAAAACCCCTACAACTCTTGGAGAAAACTAGTTCGAAAGCTCCTTCTTATTTATAGAAAATGCTTTTTACAGTGAGAGAAATATTCAACAAAAAATCAACAAGCAAACTTTTACAACTTATCTCATTTTTTGTGCTTCACAGCCAATTGGAAAAACTTGCAAAAAGCAAAACAAAATAGCAATAAATGTTGTACGGCCTCATTGATTTTTGTGCCCAAATTTCAACCTTAAATGCTGCTGTACGGATTACCTAGAAAAGCATGCAAGCTGCCATAAATGTTGTTGTACGGTTTCCTCGATTTTTGTGCAAAAAACAACAGTACAGCTATACGGTTCTGCCTAGAAATGCATGCCAAGGTACAACCACTTGCTGTACGGATTTCTGCTCCTCAATTTTTGTGCACTTGCTGTACGGATTTCTAGAAAATTGTGCCCAATATCTGCCTTTCACTGTGTGCTAACTCAGCTGTACGGACTTGCTAAAATGTTGCCTTGGAATGTGTGCCAAGTTGCTGCCTCCTTCTCCTCCCTATCCAGAAATCTCCCTTGCTCTCTTGCTCTCCTTCTCTCAATCTGCTCATGAAAGAATGAATGACCTTTTCCTCCTTTTCCTCCTTTAATATAACTCCAAGTGACTTTTGGGTGATCCAAGTGACTTTTGGGTGATCTCTAAATCCAATGGCTGAAATAGATTTAGATCAATGGCTGAGATTAAATGCACATTTAAATGTCACTTTCTATTTTTTAATTCACACACTTTAATAAAGACCCACTTAGTCATTTATTTCCAGTCACTTTTCCTTTCTAATTTTTCATTGACTTTATAAAAGTCACTTTAAAATTAGACTTAGTAACTTTATCACTTAAAGTCACTTTTAAATTAGATTTTAACTTTTTAAAAATTATAAAGTCACTTTAGGAGAAAAATTAAAATCTTTTGGACACTTTTCCCTAGGCCAAAGATCAAAGCCTAAGGGAACCACCTGTCCTCCGGTACCAAATTTCAACAGGTGGAGGACCTCCAAAAATTGACTTCCTTTCGATCGACGAATTTTTTATTATCTTCCCCTGGAGAGAAATTAATTTTTCTATAATTATTTTTTGACTCTAAATTAATTAATTTTTTGGCTTAGGATTTTTTGAGAAATCAATGCTAGTACAATTCGGGTTAGATTTCTCTTTTTTGATAATTACTTATGAATTATATTGGTTTCTTTTATATCTATATTATATTATCGTTCATCAAGCAATTACCAAATTATGTGTGTATGAAGATCACAATAACAAGAGACACAAAATGTAAGCACTCTGCCAGGGCAAAACACCTATCTAGGGGAAAACCTAGTCAAGCTTCTTCCTTCAGTAGTTAAGACAAGATAACCCAACACTTTTCAACCTAGACACGGACCTCCTCCAACCACCAAGTCAGCCCTTCCTTCCAGCAACTTCAATCTAGATCTTCGACCTTGCAACAGCAACACTTCGACCCAGCAAATCTAGAATTTCAACCTTCCAACAGTAGAATCTTCGACCAAGCACTTTCAGAATTTCGACCCTCCCAGCAACAGAACTTTGATCCAACAAATAGCCCAGTAACTTCGCATAAAAGAGAGAGAGAGATAGCCCAGAAACTTTGACCTGTACTTCTTCCTTCTTCCCCTTGAACTTTGCACTTTTTCTGCACTTTCTTGATGTGTATTGAACTTGTTGAGTTGATATCCAAATAGATCGAACTGCTCTTTTATATATACCTCTTCTGTGGGTCGAATTGTCCTCTTGTAGGTCGACTTGGTGTGGAGGTGACAAATTACATTTTTGACTCAATAACAATTATTTTTACATGATACAAAAGCCCAAGAAGGGTCTCATTAAATGGACAATGACTCTAATGACTCAATATAAAACCTAGAAGTCCATAATGGGGACTTTGACCTATAAAATGATGACCCACGCATGAAACCCATGCTTTAATAGGTCATTGTAATACTAAATAAAATTTCTTTTTCATTCAAATATAAATATGAAGACCAAACCTAGCTACATTCTTCAACACTCCCTCTTAACTAGGGAGGTATTCATAATTTTCACATGTATATACAAGTACAAGGAAGATCTCAAAACACAAGAACTACGAAGAACTTCCACACACACGGTGCCACTGACTAGATTCCTAACTAGGGCAATCTATCCGGGTGGGAATAAGATGAACTAAAGCTTTCAGAGTCCCTAGGTACCATTAGGCTTACTTGCTAACCATCAACCCAAGAAACTAGGTGCATAATGCAAGGTCAGAGCTCTATGACCAATGCCACCCTCCCTACTTTGGGAACTAGACAATCAACACATATGCTGGCCAGATATCCTCCAAGGCATTTTGTATCACAGAAGATGCCTCCTCAAGTCTCTTTCAAACACCTTTCGTCAACGAAATCAATAATATCAACCAAACCAAGCATGTTTGTCAAATATTCAAACTTCTTATTAGGAAGAGACTTTGCTAACACATTCATCTGTCAGAACATACTGTAGCTTCACAATCCCATCTTGTACCAAACTTCTAACATAGTGGTACTTATTGTTGATATGCGACGTCCTTGCATAGAACACGGGATCTTCAGACATCTTAATGTTGCTTTGATTATCGTAATTTATCACAGTAGGACTTAGAGGTTTCTCAAACAAATCCGACAAAAGCTTCCTTAACCATACAACCTCCTTTCCCACTTCACATGCGGCCACATAACTTCAGCACTACTTAAAGCAACAAGATCTTGTTTTCTACTCATCCAAGAAATCATCGCAAATCCCAAACTAAAACATCCACTAGTAGCGTTTCTTCCTTTGGTCTCACTGCCACCCCAATCAGAATCTATAAAATTTGTCAGCTTGACTTTCTTGTGATCATACTTTAGGCAGTGATGAATAGTGCCTCGTAGATATCTCAATATATGCTTGGTAGCTATTGTAATGATCCTAAACAGGAATGTATGTGATATACAAAGCACGCAAACAATCCAGCAATTAAAAAAAGGAAATATACGTTAAGTGCCCACGGAAACACTGGAAATAGGGAACTGCTAAGCCATTTTATTACTTCTTCAGGAGCAAAATACAATAGTAAAATAGAATGGTGCACCTGGGCTTGTCTCAATGGACAAGCTTGACAAAACCCAAGTGAGAAAATGTTGAACTGAAGGTTGCTACAATTGTTGCACCAAACTGAACTGCACTACCCCAAAAAACTGCTTTGTCTACTGACTTCGAAGGGTTGGAATCACTACTTCTCGTGCTCAGAAAATTATGAGATTTCAGCTCCTTGCTCCTTGGCCTAAACCCAGAAATGCCCACAAAGGAATTGGCCAAATGTTGACCTCAAAATTTTGGCCCAAATTCCCCTTAGCTCCTCTAGTTGTTGGCTGAGTTGGGACCCCTGTTTGACCCCTTAGATCTGCCCAGAAAATTCTATAAAATCAGGAGTGTGATCCTTGCCCAAAACCCAGAAAGGGTTTCCCTTGGTTCCAACCTTCAAAAATTGACCTTTCACAGCTTGGCCCTCCTCCAATTTCGAATTCTGTTGTTGTGACTGATTCTGTCAATCTCTACTCTCTTCACTCCAACAATCCTCCTCAAATGGCCCTCCAAGTGATCTCTTACTTCTCCCGGCCAACTCCAACTCTACAATTCCTTCATCCAACTCCCTCGTGAGCCTAGTGGTGGTTCTCTGCACAGGCCCCAAGTAACTATAAATTGAATTGCTAGGATCCTGGCTCTGTTGGCTCCAAAAACTCACAAGAAAGGTTGACCCTTTGTTGCTCTCCCAATCCTCTAACTCTCTCGGCAAATGCTTGATCACTGATAGCTCCAAACTCCCCCTGTGTATTCTCCAGCTAGCTAGAAATACGTACTCCCTGTTGTGGTTGAATGGTAGTGCTTTACACACTCCCGAAATTCTTGAAATACTTATGGAACTACCTCCCTAGGGTAGGCACGGATGGTCCCCCGAAGTAGAGGTTGAATCTCCCGCTTGAGAAATTTGTGGCTAAACAGTCGATTGACTCAACTAAACAGCAGAGCAAATAGTCAAGTAATTTTGATTGCAAGGTGTAAGAATGAATCCAAATGGGAGCTCTCTCCTCCTTTTATCTTTGTGGGCCTTCCTTGCCTCATGTGGGCCCCTCCATCCAGCACTTCGAATTCCATCCAAATCATTCGAATGGCCCAGTTCAAATTCCCACGTGGGTGGCCCCCACCTTCCACTAGCAACCAAATTAAGTTGAATTTCCTCCTAAGTCCCTAAGTTGAAAATGTTGGGTTCTTTCCCTTAGCCAAAATTGTGCAAAAATGTGTGGAAGCACCCCGTTACAAATGTGTTTGAGAAGGGACATGACAGTCCTCCCCTCCCAAATGTTGCTTGCCCTCAAGCAACCTCAAAGCTGGGTGCTCCAAAATGTGCTCACCCTCTGAAGTGGCATCTCATCCAACAAGCTCCTCCAATGCACCAAAAATCGTCTGTCCTCAAGCAATGCCTAAGCAAGCATCCTCTCTAATTGTTGCTCCCCACTGACACTACAAAATGTGCCAGGGCCCCAGATGTGCCACTGGATCGTGCCTGATCCCTGCACCTGTCCTGATATAAAAGAATCCTTCAATACCAGGATCCCAAGCAATCCTGTCCAACATGAAGCACCCCTCACTCCATTCACTATCCTGCCCGGTGAAAGTACCCGAAGTCCCCTGCTCCATCAGTGACTCGCTAAAGCCCAACGGAAGATCTGTTAAAATTGGCATCTAGGGCCAAACTCCATGTGGGTCATCTTATGGTAATTTTCTTGGATCCCTCTCATCGAGAGGTGTAAGATTGATCTAAAGATCATCCGATTCCAATAAGTATTCATGGAGATATGAATTTATTTGTGTTGTGGGACAATTCGTCAAGGTTGGCCAGCAACCAAATAAACCCCACATGTGCTCAACATTTTAGTATAAATAGAGGTGCCTTGAAAGTCATTTGGACACACTCACAACTCTCTTGTGATCTCTTCCTCTCAATTCGTTTGGGTTTTAATGGAAGGAAGAATCTCTAAGAGAATACGTTGATCTAGGAGGTTTGTCCCAGCCCTAGACAAAGAGATCTATACACTGCCCTCATCTACATTCATGGAGAAGAATCTTCGCTGCCCAAGAAGGGTTTCCACACATTGGGGTTTGTCCCTGGCTAGCACCACATCTTGTGTCCTCTTGTCTTGGCTTGTCTTCTGCAATTTATGTTTATGTTCTATTTGCAGTTTACTTTAATGCTGATGTGATTGCTAATCTGGAAAAGATATTGAGCTAACTATGAAAATTGAAATAAATTGCTCTAAGCATAGAACATCCGAAGTGGCATCCTCGTCCGAAAAGCTCCTCCAATGCACCAAAAATCGCATGTCCTCAAGCAATGCCTAAGCAAGCATCCTCTCTAACTGTTGCTCCCCACTAACAATGTAAGATGTGCCAGGGTCCCAGATGTGCCACTGGATCGCGCCTGACCCCTGCACTGTCCTAATATAAAAGAATCCTTCAATACCAAGATCCTGGGCAATCCTGTCCAACATGAAGCTCCCCTCGCTCCATTCACTATCCTGCCTGGCGAAAGTACCAGAAGTCCCCTGCTCCATCAGTGACTCACTAAAGACCAATGGAAGATCTGTATGATCTCCCCCTATAGTAGCCGACGCATCCCTAAAGGTTATTGAGCTGTGAAGAGTTGTGATGCTCTAGTTCCCTGCTAATCCCAGAGTGGTGCCACCATGCTAACGCTCTGGTACTCTGACTATGTCATACTCCCCATTGTGCGCAGTCAATATCCTCCTCTCCTGGAACTAGATGGTGGAGTAATATAATAGGCAAGACACATCTTTCCTAGGCATCTCCATGGCACCAAGGCCTATCCATCCAAATCTAACTCTGAACCTATGCGACAACAGAGAATATCTGCCTCCCCATATGATGAAACCCTCTGTGAACCCCCATGTGTCATCACATGAGCGAACTATATCTCCTTCTACCACGACTCCGCTCATCACAAGTGATCTATCGATCAACTGAATCCCCGCATCCCATAGCCAGACCTGCTGCGACATAGCCCTGTCAACAGATGGAATCCCTTTAGCCCTCATCTCTAGTCCCTGCAAGTGATCACTATATAGGCTCCATATATCGCGGGCTAATCTAATGCATGCTAATCTGCCCAGTGCATGCCACTGTGTAGTACCGCTGATCGTTGGGAGCCACGTGTGCCAAAGAGTTACCCCTTCAATGCAACCGAAAGATGGGTATTCGATACTCATAATCGAATCAAGGTATGTGGACCCCTCCTGTCCCTGCCAACCATCTCCCCTGGGTATGCCATCCGCCCTCTCGATAATGTGCCAATACAATGTCTGGAGGTCGGATGCATACTAGAAAATTGCCTCAATCGCACAAGGTATCCTCTGCTCATGCATGGTCCTGACATGCCTCGTGGAAAGAGTGACACATGTCTCCCTCGTGACGTGCTCCCCAAGTGTAGGCTCACTAATGAACGTTATGCCACCCCTGTAGATGATCAGCGCATCCCCCAACCTGTGGTTGTCAACTCATGCACCGACCCAATGCCACCACGGAGAAGTCTCTCCCCTAGTGCGTTGAGTGTCATCCCAATATCTTGGGTGAGCTCCCTGTCCCCAGCTACTCGCGCCCAGATTGTCAAAGGACAGCAGCCAAGTCGTCTGTACCTATAAGTGATGTGAGGGACAGGCATGTGAGTCCCCATGGATACCATCGAGTATCGCTCATCTGCATCACCGTCGATCCTGGGTGAAATACACCCAAAGGTATGCCTGGTATCTCCGTCCATAAGTCTCCTTGGAGGCAACCCTCCAAAACCTCACTGTGCAACACCATATGCCCCTGCATCCCACCGAGTATCCCTGTAGTCCTCGACCTGGCACTGTACCCTGCAGCCTATCCCTGTACACCACTAGATACCTTGTGCTATAGTTGTACCATCCTATACCGTCTTGTATCCTGCCTGTGTCACTATATCTGGCTCTCCCCACGTGTACTCGATGAGAAGTGAGTCGCTCAATGCAAACCAACATGCTACATCAAACAACCACGCATCTCCATGCTCCTCTGCAGGCCACTACTCATCATTGCATACCTCTATACAACATTGGATGCTAGGTTCTAAAATTGGGTCTGTATGCATCAAGTCGCATCCCTTTGCATAAGACTAGACTCTGCGGCATATCCTTGTGCACCCCCGGGTACCACTGCCTACTGTTGTACCACCCTGTATCATATGCCATCCTGCATGTGCCAACACATCCACCAATCTGCTAGTAATCCCTCCATGATGTGGGCTACATTTCCCCATCTGCCCTAAAAGACCTGAGCAGTCTGACTCCTCACATGCTAATGGGAATGACAATATTGTGCCTATCCTCAGTAGCTCTAGTGTCCAAATATACCAATGAGAGAGCATCGTCTCCATGTAATGCCCTGTCCAGTGGTCTGTCGATGCTACCTCCTCCTACCAGCGCCTGCCATAGTAGGTGTTGTCGTTCTGTATTTTTGAGGTTGAGGGAGTAAACACATAAGACAGCATCAAAACCACTTTAGAAGCTGGGATCTAGCCCTGCCAGCTTCAGAGAGGGATCTCTCTGTTTAATTTAGCTTTGTTTTAGTGTAAGTTTTAGGCTAGTTATGATTGTACTTGTTTGTTTTGTTTGAAAGATTTGGTTGATTTTAGTGTTATAATTCCATTAGTCTATGGACTTTCTAAACTGAACTGGAATTTTGCATCAATTTTTAGAGGAGTTCTCACAGGGAAAGCTAGGTTGCAGTAACTGGATCTTTTCATAAATTAAATGAATGGTGGAATAGCAGAAGTGTAAGGTTCGGTAAAAACCAAGGAGCAATTAAGAATTCCTTGATCTGACTTCAGTGGAAAATATTAAGATTATTAACAACCAAAATAGGGTGCTCTAATTAAAAAGTCCTATTTATCACAGTTTTTGTTGATAAATTCAGAAATTTGGAATAACAGAGAAAGGAAAAACAATGTCTAAACAAATAGACAGAAGAGACAAATCACCATTTAGTACACCACATGAATCCTGTGAAAGGTCCTTGTATTACTGATGCTCCAGCACTTCAAAAATTACAATATACAGAAGGAAATTACATTCGTAAATCAACCGTTAATACTTCAAACAGTGAAGTATATACACTGATAATTACAAAAAAACCTTTACAAAAATCGTTATCAAACCGACAGTGTATTATTAGCCTAATTTCAAATAATATCATCTAATCCTGGCAGAAAATTAGGCCACGTAGGCTGTTTGAAAAGAAAGGTTATCTTGTTTTGACGGTTTCGGTTGCCGAGTCAACCCGAGACAATGATGCGTTGCTGAATTCACCATCGTGTTGGCTGCTGCGCTGGCAATTGTTTTGACTGTTGCTGAATTATCCTTCAATCTAGTAAATCAACCAATTCTTCCCATCTCTTTTCATTTGGCACTGTCAATTTTGTTACCCTGCAGTAAATT
>APFE031003746.1:105410-115515 GCA_000404065.3 Pinus taeda | reverse complement strand
GGGGGAGGCCATTCACTGCAATCCGCACCAACTCAGTGGGTCGAATGACCTCTCCAACTGCTGCCAACTCATCTCTCACATTAGTAATCTTTGTGAGATATCCAACTGCACTATCATTACCCATCTTAATGGTCTTCAGCTTCTCCTTCAAGACCATTTTTCGGTTCTCATTGGTACTCTGGTAGAGATTGGACAATGCTGTCCACATCTCATGGGCATTTCTCTTTCCTCTCACATGAGGAATGCAATGGTCTTTAACTCCATCTAGAATGAATATCTTACCCTTGTTCTTTTTATTATAATCAGCCGATTGAGTAGCATCAGTAGGTACAACAACAGGGTTCTGTGTGGTATGCACCATGATGTCCCAGACTTCTGCCTCCTCAAAGATACTCTGCATTCTCTCCTTCCAAATGCTGTAATTGGAATGCCCATCCAACCTATCCTCCACCCTCAATCCCAATGACATCCTGCTGTCCTAAAAATGAAAAATAACACTGCTGTAGTAAGGATAATACTGTTGTTTGTGAAAAATTAGCTTGCTGGAATTTTCTGAGTGAAAAATCAGCAGGCTGTAATTCTCCTCCTTGCTGTCCCAAACTGCACTTCAGCACTCAAGCTTCGATACCATGTAAAAATTTCTCATTTCCCACCCCAGTTTTCAGTTTCACCTTATTTTAGTCAAATTCTCTTTCCCATATCCATACATTCAAGAACTAGAAAATAAATTTTGCTGAAAACACAAATTTTGGAAATATTACAGAATGCTGGAAAATGCAGAAATAAAAATCAGCACATACAAACAACCATTCAACACATTTAAACACAGTGATTTTTGGTCAAGGTGACCCTAGAAAAACCCCCTACAACTCTTGGGGAAAACCAGTTCGAAAGCTCCTTATTTCTGGAAAATGCTTTTTATGGTGAGAGAAATATTCAGCAAAAAATCAGCAAGCAAACTTTTACAACTTATCTCATTTTATGTGCCTCACAGCCAACTGGAAAAACTTGCAAAAAGCAAAACAGAACAGCAATAAATGTTGTACGGCCTCCTCGATTTTTGTGCCCAAATTTCAACCCTAAATGCTGCTTTACGGACTGCCTACAAAAGCGTGCAAGATGCCATAAATGTTGTTGTATGGTTTCCTCGATTTCTGTGCAGAAAAACAACAATATAGATGTACAGTTCTGCCTAGAAATGCGTGCCAAGGTACAACCACTTGCTATATGGATTTCTGCTCCTCGATTTCTGTGCACTTGTTGTATAGATTTCTGTAAAATCGTGCCCAATATGTGCCTTTCACTGTGTGCTAACTCAGCTGTACAGACTTGCTAAAATGCTGCCTTGGAATGTGTGCCAAGTTGCTGCCTCCTCCTCACTGTCCAGAAATCTCCCTTGCTCTCTTGCTCTCCTTCTCTCAATCTGCTCATGAAAGAATGAATGACCTTTTCCTCATTTCCCTCCTTTAATCTAACCCTAAGTGACTTTTGGGGAATCCCTAAATCCAATGGCTGAAATAGATTGACATCTAAGGATGAGATTAAATGCTCATTTAAATCTCACTTTCTATTTTTTAATTCACCCCACTTTAATAAAGACCCACTTAGTCATTTGTTTCCAAAGTCACTTTTCCTTTCTAATTTTACATTGGCTTTAATAAAGTCACTTTAAAATTAGACTTTAGTAACTTTATCACTTAAAGTCACTTTTAAATTAGATTTTACTTTATAAAAATTATAAAGTCATTTTAGGAGAAAAATTAAATTCTTTTGGACACTTTTCCCTAGGCCAAAGATCAAAGCCTTAGGGAACCACCTATCCTCCGGTACAAAATTTCAACATATGGCTTGCTCCTCCTCAATCTTCCGCTTTTACACTTGCTTCTCTTCTCTACTTTTATAGCTCTGCTCTGATAGCTCCTTGGCTTCATATTGACATTAATGACAATCTAGATCAACAATCTCCCCCTTTGTCATTGATGGCAATATTCTTCTTCTCTCCCCCTTTGACACCAGCGGCAAAGGTGTGTACAAGGACTCTCCCTGTCAAACTGCTCCCCCTATCCTGCAACATCTTTATGAATCAACTTAAGTGATGCTAAAGAGAAAACCCCCATCTTTTGATGAATATGTTCAAATGCTCCTCGAGGAAAAGGTTTTGTGAAAATATTAGCTATCTACTGCTTAGTATTGATATATTCCAAGATGATATTTTGTTCAGCTACTTGTTCACGAAGGAAATGATACTTGATTGGTATATGTTTGGTCTTTGAGTGCATCACTGGATTTTTGGTGACGCTGATTGCACTTTTGTTATCACAATAGATGGTAATCGGTTGACTTGTACCTATGTTGACATCTTTTAGAGCTTCCTTCATCCATAGTATTTGAGTACAACAATCTGTAGTAGCTATATACTTGGCTTCAGCTGTAGATAGTGATATGGATGTCTATTTTTTCCTGAGCCAAGATACTAAACAGTCTCCCAGGAAGAATGCATTTCCACTAGTACTTTTATGATCATCAACACTTCCGACCCAATTAGCATCGGTGTATGTAGTCCAAGTAAGAGTTGAGCTCTTAGGGTACCAGAGACCGAAATTAGGAGTTCCTTTCAGGTATCTGAGAATTATTTTTATGGCCAACAAATGGGATTGTTTAGAAGTTGATTGAAATCTTCCCACCATTCCTACTGCTTGCATAATGTTGGGTTTCGTAGCAGTTAAGTATAGAAGGGCTCCAATTATTGACCTGTAATGAGTTTCATCTATCAGAGGGGAGTCATCATTTTTGCTCAATTTGCAACTTGTGGTCATAGGTGTGCTCATGGGTGCACAGTCTTCCTTTCCATATCTTTTAGGCATGTCTTTAAGATATTTGGCTTGAGATATAAACATGCCTACCATAGTTTCAGATACTTGTAGTCCAAGGAATTCAGATAACTCTCCTATCATTGACATCTCGAACTCTTTTGACATATTTTGAGAAAACTCATGGCTCATCTCATCATTATTACTAGGAAAAATCAAATCATCAACATAAACAAGTGTGACTAGTAACTTATCCTCATCCGTCTTTATGTAGAGATTTCTTCCTGCCACCCCCTTCTTGAAGCCTTGTTGTTGTAGATAATGATCCAATCTTGCGTACTAAGCTCTGGGAGCTTGTTTCAACCCATATAATGTATTTTTCAACCTACAAACAAAGTCTTTTCCTTCTGTTAGATTAAACCCTTCTGGTTGCTCCATGTAGACTTCTTCCTTGAGTTCCCCATTCTGAAATGCTGATTTTACATCCATTTGATAGATTTTGAATCCTTTTGATCAAGCAAATTCCAAGAACATCTTGATATCTTCCGCAATAGCTACTGGTGCAAATGTTTCTTCAAAGTCAATTCCTTCAATTTGTGAATAGCCTTTACAAACAAGCCTTGCCTTGTTTCTGATTATTTGTCCATCTTCATTCGTTTTTTTTAAACACCCACTTGGTTCCTATTATGTTTTTGTCCTTTGGACAAGGTACCAGCTCCCATGTCTCATTGTTCTCAATTTGAGACATTTCTTGTTCCATGGCTTTTACCTAATGAGGATCCTTGCTTGAGTAAATGTTTCTAGTTCTATGATGGATAGAATAGAAATACCATTTTTCTTTGGTGCATTTGTCATCCTTCTTCGGGTTTGCATCCCTTCATCTATATTGCCAATAATCTGCTCTTCCGGGTGATATTTTTGGAGAAGTTTCATCTTTGAAGGAGTTTGAGATGTTTCTTTTTCCTTGGGTATTTCTTGATTTTTTTCTTCTTCTTCAAGTTCTTCTTCTTCAATGAGAGGATAAACTTCATGTTCTTCAATTTCTTTCTTTGGAAGGTCTTCATCAATCTTCACATCAATGCTTTCCACCATTTTCCGTAGTCAGTTATTGTAGCACTTGTAGGCTTTGCTCCGTGTAGAATATCCAAGGAAGATCCCTTCGTCAACCCGAGAATCAAACTTTCCTGATGAGCCATCATTGATTTTTATGAAGCACTTGCTTCTAAGAATCTTGAAGTATTTTACTAAAGCAGGTCTTCCTTTACATAATTCATAAGGAGTCTTTTCATTATTTGGTCTTAATTGAGTTCGATTCAAGGTATAGACAATTGTCCCGATTACTTCTCTCTAGAATTTTGGCTACAAGTCAACTGCTATTAACATTGTTCTTGCCATTTCTTGAACTGTTTGGTTTCTTCTTTCAACTACCCCATTTTGCTTGGGTGTTCTAGCAACATAGAGTTCTCTTTTAATTCCATTTATCTTACAGAATTCATTAAATTATTTTGATGTGAATTCTCCCCCTCTATCTGTTATAAGGTACTTAATCTTTGAGTCCTTTTCATTTTCTACAAGAGCTTTAAGATTCTTAAAACACTCAAATGCTTCGGATTTATATTTTATAAAATATATCCACATCATTCTAGTATAGTCATCAACAAATAAAGCAAAGTACCTTTCTCCTTGGAGTGCCAGAGTTCTATTTGGTCCACATAAATCAGCATGGATGATCTCCAAAGGCTTTGATGTAGAAAACTCCTTGGTCTTGTGGCTGGTTTTGGTTTTCTTTCGATGTTGACAAGGACCACATATTCCTTGATTTGGTTTGAATAACTTTGGAATGTCTCGTACTGCTTTAATCTTGTTGATATTGATAAAGTTATCAAAGCTTGTATGTCCAAGTCGCTTGTGCCACAACCAAATTTCATCTATTTGACTTAAGTAGCATTTGTCTTCTTGAATCTTGTTCAGAATGTAGATGTTGTCTGGTGTTCTAACCCCTTTCGCCACAAGTTCCCCTAAGGAATAGTTCCTTATTTCACTCTTTGGTGCTAAAGACAACATTATGTCCTTGATCATAGATTTGGTAACACTCAAGAGGTTGTGTTTGAGCCTGTTTACTAGCAAAGCATTTTGAGCTTTTCCTTTTCCATTAATAAGAGTAACAATTCCTTTTCCAACAATTTTGGCAGATCCACTTCCAAAGGATACATTTCCTTCCTTTTTTTTCAATGAGACGAACTTCCTTTTGTCCCCTGTCATGTGTCTAGAGCACCCACTATCCACAAACCAATGATTTTCATTATTTTGAGCACATAGAGCTAGGCCACATTTATCCATGTTGGGATTCTCACTTCTTGCTTTTCCTCTTTTGAGTGGGCAATTTTGTTCATTGTGTCCATTATTATTACATAATGAGCAAATCAGATCAAATTTTGTCAAGGGATCAAAATAATTGTAGGTCTTGATTTTTCCTTGCCCTTTGGGGCCATATGTTTTGTTTATTTGATCCTTCAGTTTTGGTGTGTCATTCTTACGAGCCATGCAATGTCTAGCTTGATGACCAAAATTTTTACAATGGAAACAATGCTCAAAAAAGAAAGTTTTGTACCTGTTGTAATAGCCATGATTTGAATCAAAATTCTTCCTTGGAGTTACTCTCTCTTCATTCTTTGGATCTGGGATGAGCCTTTGATGAAATAATCTTTCTTCTTTTGGGTTGCTAGAAAGTACGCCGACATAGCTTTTCGCATTATTCTTAGTACTTGATGATTCTCCTTTAAAACCTATTCTAGATTTGTCATGTTGAGGTTTTTGATTATTTAGGATAGTGCCAAGTATTTGAGAGCTTTTCCAACCCTTTTTAACTTGCTTCAATTCCTTCCTCAGAGATACTATTTCAGCTTCACGTTCTTCGCAAGCTTCTTCTTTTTCTTTTAGCTTATTTTTCAAGAGATCTTCCCTTCTTTTTGTTTCCTTGTTTTCTACCTTGAGAGAAATGATTTTATTCCGTAATTTCTCATTTTCTTCAATGGCACTTATTAACAATTCATCTACATTTCCATCTACCCTAAGTCATCATCATTTGTGAATGCCATGAATAATACTTCTTGGTTTCCAACATGGTCATTTTCTTCATCTGATTCTTCATTACCTCCTTTGTGGTGAGGGAACTGGTTAGTTGATTTCTTTTTGATGACTACAAATTCATCTTCATCAAACTCATCTTGCTTAGAGAGGAAATTCTTCTTATTGAACCCTTTCTTTTTGTATACCATCCTTTTAGAATTTTCTTCATCATCACTATCGTGCTTATGAGGACATTTTGCAGCATAATAACCTATTTTTCCACATTTGAAACAAATAAGATTGTATTTACCTTTTAGCTTAGATCCTTTCTTTAGCCTTCGTACAAATTGTGCCAATTCGGATTCAACATCAGAGTCATCACTACTGACATTCCTTTCTTTCCCCTTTTTTTATTTTGAGGCCTTGAATGCTGCATCTTTGGAACTTGGGCAACCTTTTCTCATCTCATAGGCAATGAGGATTCCATGGAGTTCATCCATCTTGAGAGTATCTAGATCCTTCATTTCTTCTATGGAACTTACTTTGGAGTCAAATCTGTATGGGAGAGATCTTAAGACCTTTTAAACAATGGTGCTTTCTTCAATGTTTTCTTCCAATCCTTGAAGAGAGTTGACCACTTCAGCTACTCGGAGAAAGTATGATGCAATATCTTCTTCATCATCCATTTTCAAACTTTCAAATTGCCTTCTATGAGTTTGAAGCTTTGCCTTCTTGACTTTGGAGTCCCTGTCGTATAAGCTAATTAGCTTATCCCATACTTCTTTGGCGGAGTTACAATTCATGACTTTTGTAAATTCAGAATCAGTGATTCCACTAGTGATGGAGTTTAAGGCTTTTGCGTTTGC
The DNA here is from genome assembly GCA_000404065.3 of Pinus taeda. Taxonomy (NCBI): domain Eukaryota; kingdom Viridiplantae; phylum Streptophyta; class Pinopsida; order Pinales; family Pinaceae; genus Pinus; species Pinus taeda. The sequence continues at coordinate 108,770 of APFE031003746.1, read as the reverse complement.
AACATAGAATTTCCTCTCCTCTTGGCCTGTTGGAAGAGTGGAAGGAGCTATGTACTCATTTAAGACCGAATGCCAAACTTCAGGTCCAAGGGACATTAAATAGTAGGATATTCTCTTTTTCCAAAAACCAAAATTTGTGCCATCAAACAAAGGAGGTCTTCCTGACACTTCTTCATTTCTCATCATGACTAAGAATCCTTCTTCAAGTTGTTAGGCTATGAAGAAGCCCGCTCTGATACCAATTGTTGGAAATACTAAGGGGGGGGGGGGGGGGGGGTGAATGAGTATTTCTTTTCAATTATTATTTTTATCAATTAAAAACATTTATATTCGGAACACAGAAATAGATAACAGGAATAGATGATTTTATTAATGTGGTCTTTGCAATAAATCAAGTACAATATATATATATATATATATGGTTTCAATCAGATGTCAAGCACCGACTTGGACTCTTTGTGAGGCTCCAACCTCCAGAGCACCAACTATGTCTTGTCAAGGCACCAACCTTGAATTTAGGAGCTCCAACTCCCAGGACACCAATCCTTTCAGTTCTGAGGCACCAACCTCAAGGGCTCCAACCCTCTGCTGTAAATTGTCTGGATCTGTTTGGTTGTAATTCTTTGCTCCCAACCCTGTTGGACCTATGACTTACTTATGTCCTCTTGTTCCTTCCACTTCTGCCAGAACTCCGGCTTCCTTTGTTTCTTATAGTTTGCCAACAACACTAAACTTTCCTTGTTCTTTGTTTTATATGCATGATACGCCTGTCCTTTGGCTTCCTCCTTGCTCGCTTGAGCTTTGGCTTCCTCAACGCTCGTTTGATCTTTTAGCTTCCTCTGCACTCACTCTTTGGCTTCCTTTGTCTCTTCGAATTCATCAATACTCACAAGACATGTTAATTAGGAAGAGATACCATCTTTATTATTATTCAAACAATAGACTTATTCTTTATGGTAATAGCAACATTCATGAACATTCAGAGTTATTCCTTTAAACCCACAATCGCAATCTCAACATTCTAGAGGTCTTTATAAGTCATGCCCATAGTATAGCCAATGGTAGATAGTTGATTCCCCTGCTGCCTACGGAGCAAATGTGATTATTTTATTAACCAGTTGTTAATAACTTCGTTGGGTCCATCACTTTATCGCAATCGGCAGTTTATATCGTTACACTCCTTCAATACTTGCGATTGAACCAGATGCGATATAACATTAGGGCATATTACAATGGTGCAGTTGGGTCCATTCTCCACCATAGATTTCAACCCTCAAAATCTGATAGTCTACAATATTTCGGGTGGACTTCTTGCACGAGAGTTATCTACCTGAAATGAGCGGTTTTTCTCTCTCCTCTAGTTGCTACGTGTCAATCATTGAATGGAATCAGGCACTCTCTTCTAAATACCACTTACCATTTTGCATCCGCTCGAAATCCTGCTTATAGCTTTAAATCTGCCTTCCTTCATTGATGATGCAGGAGCATTCAGGCCTAGTCAGCAATGTGATAGCATGATCACATGTTGTGGCTAGCAAGGGATTGGAAGGCAAGAGATTAGTTAATTTATTTATTTAAATGTGTGAGAGTGTTTATTTATTGTCAAATGTGAGAAAAGGGCATAGTGGTCGATTGATCCTCCTTGTGTGGAGATCAAGACAAACAATTAGATTTATTTGGTTTAAATAGAATATGAGGAATTTGGAAGCTTGATTTAGCGTTGGTTATAAAAGAGTGGTTTTGAGGAGACTTTTTAGGAGAGGGTGAGAGATTTATGGTTCTGAACCATAATTGGTTCATGAACCCATTCTTGTATAAATGTGATCTTTTTGCATAAATAAGAGGTTATATAGGTTAGACAGGGGAGAGATAAGCTAGGCAAATAACTGAGGTTTCGATTGTAAGCCTACGGGCAGAGTTGAAATAGAGGCCACTAATGTGAAAAATCAGGCCGAGAGATAAAACAACTTGATTTGTAAATTTTCATTTAGATATATATCCAGTGATCATTTTTAGATTGTATACATGTATTACTCAAATGTTAAAGGATAATTATTGTGTGAACTAGCATTCCGTATACATATGTGTGCAGGTCGAGTTCTGTGAAATCCATAGAGGAGTAGTAGAGACAGAAGAGCGTGATGGATGTTTGAATCCATTAAAGGGACCAAAGAGAAATCTCAAGAGGGAGTATGCATTGAAAAAGCTAAGGGGCCAACACTGAAAACAACGTAAAACCAAGTAAAATGACAGAACGGAGGAGTATAGTGTCCATGTACAACAACCATAGATATAAAAGATCAACGGTCAAGATTTATCGCATCGGCAGAAGTCTTTATGGATGTATCGGCCCTAACCTTTTGTAATCTCCGATTACGACATCGCTGATGAAACGAGGTCCGTTGGATCGAAAAGCGGATCGATGGTGGAGAACCGATCGCATATCGCAGGATAGGAGGGCCGATGGACAGTGTAACAGAACGCTAGTATAAAGATCGCCAATAATTGGAGATCGATGATCGGGGCAATCGGAGTTCGGACCTATCGAACGAGTGGAGCGACTTAAGTGCGGACCCGACATTTTTATATATGCGGGTGAATAACATTTGAGATCCGGCCTATGCGTTTGTGCGCAGATTTCTTTGTAATTCTGAGTAAATAAGGAGATCAGAGTCGGAGGAGTGATGGGATATATATATATGTGTGTGTGTATTAAAGACCCGCGGAAGAGCCGATTGCGATCAGCGATAAAAATAAAACCTTGAGAAGCATGCCAAGACTATACGAAAGGCGAAAAAGGTATGAAATGCGGGGCTTTCCTTTGTAAATGGATTTTAAGGGATTTAGCATCGATATGTGGTTTTATGTGTTTTTATATATATTAACCAATGTTATAAGGGGGAAGGGTTAATATATATGCGACTTATGGTCTTCTAGATGATTGAAGAGGGATTTAAGTCCCGATAAAAGGATTTAGAAGGAAGCCTTCAATAAAGTCTTATATGAAGGTTACGAAGGGTGGAACAGTCCCGATAGGAGATTTAGGCAGGGTGATTGAGTTCCAATAACAAGGAACTGTTATATAGGCCCTAACCATTACAGGTTGAAGATTTGACTCCCTTGCGAGTCAAAAATTCATGGGACAGACAACTATATGCATAATCCAGGCATACTATGGGTATAGCAGGGGTAACCCTGCGTCATTTTGGTATCAGAGCTAGCTCAACGCTCTGTAAAGAATGGTTTGGAAATTGAATTGTAGCTGTAGGAATTTACAAGGTAAGTTCCTCAGACAGAACACCAAAAGGACACCGCTCACAAATAGATCACAGATCAATACACCAGTATTTTGACGTGGTT
>APFE031003746.1:78843-91962 GCA_000404065.3 Pinus taeda | reverse complement strand
AGTTGAGTCTCAAAAGACCAGGAAGGAAACCAAGAGATATAAGAAGAATCCACCTGGTAGGAAAAATTGCAGATATCCCGATGGGAAAAATTACCATGCAAAAGTATGTAGATCCAGGTAGTCCAATTTTCAAGACACATATAAATGGGATAGAAATTCCAAATACATTGATTGACTTACGGGCCGCTATCAACATTATGAGTAGACAGACTATGGAATAGTTGAAACTTTCTAATCTCCTCTTTACACCTACTATACTGCAACTTGTAGATCGATCAATTATCAAACCACATGGTGTATTAGAAGATATTTCAGTCTCCTTGGATTCTTGGGAGTATCCAGTAGACTTTATGATTTTGACCCCCAAGAGTAATCTAGGAGGGCACCCACTTATCTTAGGAAGACCTTGGCTAGCCACAGCTAATGCTTTCATTAGTTGTAGATCTGGGGATATGTACATTTCTAATGGAAATTCGACAAAGAAATTTAATTTGTATCCTCCAGCAAAAGCAATCACAGAAGTAGGAGATAATGAATGGGTCGATGATGAGGACACTATACAACCCGTCTTTATCATTTTTGAAATCAGTGAGGATAGTCAAATTCTGAACACATTAGAAGATTTTGAGATATCTTCAGAATATGACCCCACACAATTTCAGTTGGAATCTGACATTGAATATTTATCATCAAGACAAATGTCTCTTTACTCTATGGAAGAGTTTGGTAGTTCTACCATTGAGATTTTTCTAGGTAAAACATTAAATATCAACAAAGATTTGGAAAAGTCACAACAGGAAGAACTAACCAAAATATTGCAAAAACATTCTATTGCATTTGCATGGGAGTGTACTGATATGAAAGGTATTGATCCTAAGACTTGCATCCATCACATCCACATTGAGGAAAACAGTAGACCAATTAGACAACCTCAAAGAAGGATGAATCCAAATCTTAGGGAGATAGTGAAAGAAGAGCTCCAAAAACTACTCAATGTAAACTTTATTTATCCCATTTTAGATAGCCGATGGGTTTCTCCTTTGGTTATAGTACCTAAAAAGAATGGTAAATGGAGGGTATGCATTGATTACAGGGAATTTAATAAAGCAAATTTGAAGGATCACTTTTCTTTGCCTTTTATCGATCAAGTATTAGATACATTAGCAGACAAAAAGTACTTTTCATTTTTGGATGGTTTAGTGGCTATAATCAAATTCAGGTAGCACCTAAAGATCAAGATAAGACCACATTTACCTGTCCATGGGGAACTTTTGGCTATCGAGTGCTTCCTTTTGGGTTATGTAATGCACCTGCAACATTCCAAAGAGCAATACTATGAATTTTTATGATCTAATCCATGATTGTGTAGAGGTTTATATGGATGATTTTATAGTTTATGGTAATTCATTTGAGGAGGCATTAGAAAATTTGGAAAAAGTACTTGTAAGATGTAAAGAAACAAACCTTTCATTAATCCATGAAAAATTCTTTATGATGTTTATTGAAAGTATTGTTTTGGGGCATCATATTTCAGGACATGGGATTAAGGCTGATAGATCAAAAGTTGAAGTCATCTCCAAGTTGCCTATTCCAAGTTGTCAAAGAGATGTTAGAAGTTTTCTAGGATTTACTGGATACTATAGAAGATTTATAGAAAACTTCACTAAAATAACATCTCCACTCTTCAAACTGCTTACAAAAGACTGTGAATTCAAATGGGATCCTGATTGTCAAAAAGCCTTTAAAACTTTGAAAACAAGAATATCTGAAGCACCTATCTTGAGAGGACCAAATTGGAAACTCCCTTTCCATATTTCTACAGATGCCTCAGATACAACTCTAGGAGACGTGTTGGGTCAAAAGGATTTAGTTCCTTATGCCATTTACTATACCAGTAAAAATTTAACTCCCACTGAGTTGAATTATACTGTGACTAAAAAAGAGTTCTTAGCTGTTGTTCATGCAATCAATAAGTTTAGACATTATATAACAGGCTATGAAACTTTTATTCATACTGATCATTATGTGATTAGATATCTAATGAACAAACCTATTACTAATGGCAAAGTGACAAGATGGCTCCTACTTTTGCAGGAATTCAATATTACTGTGTTGGATAGACCAGGAAAACAAAATACAGTAACTGATTTCTTGTCTAGGATTCAGAATACTAAAGAAGATTCTCCTGTAGAGGATAAGTTTCCTAATGAATATTTGTTTGCAGTAACTACTAAGACCACTTGGTATGTAGATATTGCTAACTATTTGGTTACAGGGAAACTGCCTCCACATTTATTTCCAAGTGAAAGAAGAAAAATTATTCAGGAGAGTTCGAAATATTCATGGATTTCTAACGAATTGTTTAAAACAGGGCCAGATCTTGTGATCAAAAGATGTGTTAGGGAAGATGAAATTCCAGATATTCTTAAAGCATGTCATGATGAACCATGTAGCGAACACTTTGCTAACAAAAGGACAGCCTATAAAATTCTCTCTTTGGGATATTTTTGGCCTTCCCTTTTTAAAGATGCAAAACAATATATCAAAAGGTGCGACAGCTGCCAAAGAGTAGGGAAACCTACCCTTTCAAATAAAATACCATTGCAACCACAGGTACTCATCGAACCCTTTGAAAAATGGGCTTTAGATTTCATTGGACCTATTAATCCACCATCTAAGCAAAATAAGTATATATTGGTATGTACTTATTATGTCACCAAATGGGTAGAAGCCAAAGCGTTAGTTTCTGCTACTGAAAATTCAGTTGTTAATTTCCTTTATGAGGATATTTTTACTCGCTTTGGTGTTCCAAGATAAATTGTGACAGATCAAGGAAGTCAATTCACATCCAACATGGTGGAGAAGCTGATGGAAGAATATAAATACAAACACAGAAGATCTACTCCTTACCATCTGCAAACAAATGGTCAAGTGGAGTCTACAAACAAAGTTCTTGAAAGTATCATCACCAAAACTGTTCATCTACATAGAAGAGATTGGGCAGAAAGGCTTCATGAAGCCTTGTGGGCCTACAGAACTACATGGAGAAATACAACATGACATTCTCCCTCTGAACTTGTTTATGGGAAAGAAGTCCTGTTCCCCATCGAGTTCCAAGTCAAAACCTTCAAGATGGCAGTTTAGTTGGGGATGGATCTATCAGAAGCCCAAAAGCATAGAATGGAGCAGTTGAATGAGCTAGATGAGATCAGACAAGAAGTAATCCTAAAACTGACTAGTCAATATCAAAGAGCAGAGTGCATGACAATTTTTCAAAGAGAGAAAGTTTCAAGAAGGAGACTGGGCTTGTAGATTCTAAGTTTAAAGACTTGAAGGAAATTTTAGACTCATTGGCTTGGGCCATATTTGCGATTGACAAAGTCTTTAGCAATGGAGTGGTAAGAATCAAGACCATTGATGAATCTCAAACTCCTCTTATTGTGAATGGCCACAGACTAAAGATCTATCATAAGCCACTCTCAAAAGAAGAATTTGTCAAGATGTTTCAAGATAATTCTGCAATAAGGCTGGTGAAGAAGAATCCTTCTTCTCCACTAGCCTAGCCTTTGTTCTTTTCTTCTCAAAAAAAAAAAAAAATTGTATAATCCTGAAAACCAATCACTGATTGGCAGTCTTATACAGAAAACACAGGGTGAAAATCAGGAACTCTTGACACCCTATGTTTTCCAAAAAAAAAAATCTCTCTCTCTTTCTCATTCTTTATTACATTCCACTCCATCTCATTTCCATTCCACACCACTTCATTTCAACTTCATTTCATTCATTTCATTCCATTAATCAAATTTTTTATGACCATTTTCATCCATTCAGTTATCGTTTATACATCTCATTCAGTTATAAGATTGTTGGATCAGTTTCCGTAGCTGCTCACTGATTTTGCAGCCAGTTGTGTTTCTGCAGCCACCACTCTGTTTTCAAAAATTTACAGTCAGATGTTAGTTCAACAATCATGAAATCAAATGCAGGTATGAAGACATATTATGAAGACATGAGGCATTCAAAAGTATCAACGATGAGCAACTAATTGAAGACTAATGCAAAATGGAAAACATTCCAAGGTATGAGCAAAAAATTATTTTGAATAGCATTCAAACACATTTTTGTATAGTTCTTAAACCATAGCTCCATAGTATGCAATGATTGCGTTGATAGCTCATAACCATTCCACGATCTCTATACGATTTCCCACAATCCTTGCATTCATTTCTAAACAGCCTCATAATCAAGCCTCCGGTCTTCACTTGTGTTCGGTTATCTTTTGATATTCCACCTGTAATTATGGAACATGGTTGATTTGACTACGGCTTCTCTCAGCCGCACAAAATCCGCAACCGTTTCATAAACGTGCTTGTGTCTACTCTACAACTACCCAATTTTAAATACTATCGGATGCACTTTACTTCCCCTACTGTTCTATTGACCTCACGACTGCATTTCCACGGTGCTCACATAAGACTTCACCCCATTCTGCTCTCTGTTCTGCTTCATTCCATGTACCTATTCTATGATATCCACTTACAGTCACTAGTCTCCCTCATAAACCCTGTTCATTTCCGCTAATTCAGCCGTCTTACCTCTGCTAAACCCTCCTCACGAAGACGAGTTTTAAAGAACAGAAGGAAGAATGGGTCGGTTGTTGAGGGAAGAACCAGAGGGACCCAAATTTATGGAAGGATATCCGCAAGTGAAGGACATACTGAAAAAGGTAAAATGGCTTCAGTTTATTCAAAAGTTTAAAGGCTACCATAAGGAGGTTACAAAGGCTTTTGCAAGGTCTTTTGATGGATTAGAGGTGGAAATTGGAGACCTAAAATTTACAGTAACTGAAGCATCCATAGCAGCTGCCACGGAACTTCCCCAAGAAGGTGAACGTTGGTTTAATAACAAGAGCATTGGCGATGAAGCTTGGAGAGTTATCCTACGTAACCTAGGTATGGATGTCACTATTTTCAAAAAGGGAATTCATGTTCATGCTTTAAAAGAAGAGTGGGCTAGTTTACTATTGGTTATTCAAAAGTTTATCACCTGTGAGGGACGTTTTGGAGCAATGTACATGTACCATACATGACTTTTGATGAATTTGCTAGACAACCAGACCCTCAATCTGCCATACTTTTTACTAAACAGTTTGCAAAAGATGTCTGTGACCATCCAAAATCATCTAGGGGATGTAGAACCACATTTGTATCACCATGGTCTCGTGAAAATATTGATAGAAAAACAATTAAAAGAGAAAAGGGACACATGGGAGCAATTTTTAATTAGAAATTTCTTTGAAGAACCCCAAGAAACCCCTGAAAGCAGTACATCAAAAAGAAGTAGAAGAAAGAGAACAAGTGATAAAACTCAAAGCACTCCTACTAACACAGTTGAAAGAAATAGTAGAGAAGAAAGACTGTATAGAAGGAGGAAGGGAAAGACCGAGGATAAAAAGCCAACAAAATCAAAAGAGAAAAGAAGCATTGAGGCTGTGCATCAAACCCCTTCCTCAGAAGAAGACCATAAAATATTGTCTGAGAGACTAGTTCACCTGCAGAAACAGTCAGCTATGGCCAAAAAGAAAGGAAAAGAAAAACAAAAGGAAGAAGACAGTAGTCCACAATATGTAACAAGAAGAAGCAGGCTTAAGGGAAAATGGAGAAAAGCACAAACGAAAGGACCCCATTTTATTGATTTGGGAGGAGGAATACCTGAACAAACTTTGGCTGACCATAGTCCACCTCATTCTCAACCAAACATTGAAACTAGCCCTCAAGATGTTGACATGAGTCCCTTTCGACGAGATTTTGAAGTCAATTCTCCTCCACAGCATTCTAGGGACAGCCCAAGGAAAACGACACCCGAAATAGATCCAAGGCAGAAAGAGGTGTAGGATTACATAGAATCCTTAGAAAGGACAGCCACGGGTCCCAACACTTCATCTACTCAGCCTCACATAGCACAAGAAGGTCTAGTCCAATCGTTGAAACAAGAAGTCTTTGAGTTGGAAGTTTTAAATAGACATATTAAAAATGAAAATGAAGCACTCAAAGAGCAGAGCAAACTGGACAAGATCATCCATGATAATACCATGCTACACCTCGGGCTATGGCAGAAAAAGAACAAGAAATTGAAGAAAAAGTGCAAAAAGATAAGTAGAGCACTGATCAGTCTTAAATTCAGATGCTTGATGAAGAAGCCCAGGATGTTAGCAGCACCAAGAAAGAGAGGAAGAGGGCTGAATGTACTGGCAGAAGCTTCAGAACAATGATTTGAAGGGAGGATAGTCAAAATTTTGGTTTGCATGAGGACATGCAACACCTTCACAGTGGGGGTATGTTGAGTCCCAAACTTGCATCTTTCCTACACCTTTTTCTAGCTTCTTTCCATTCATCTGAACCTCCCAAGTCATCAGTATCATTGCATATTATTTAAAAAAGAGAATTTAAATTGGTTTCTTGACTATGTGTTTGTGTTGCTATTTGAACTAGATTTTTGTTTATGAGCTGCGAAATCTTGTCACTTTCCGCAACCAGCGCAACTTTCCGCAGCTGTTTTGTCAAAGTCTATATTGCAGGTGTCTTCAAGTGAATCGAGCCACATGGGCAAGTTGAAAACAATGTGGACATGGACTGAGTCCTATTGGCTCAGTCAAATTCATCAAAAGAGGCCATAGTCAATGGGGGGCAAAGCGGTGGTCAACCTAAGGGTCCTACGACGATACAACTCTGTTCATCACCACGTGAAGACTTGCATGGCCGTTCCTCAATCTCAGGAGACATATCAAAACCTATGGACTACTCCATGAGCCGAATCCAACAGCCACCCTCCAAAGATTTAATCTTCACGGCAGCCATAATGCTAGATTCCTGGACGTGGTTGTTCACATGTCGTTTATCAGCACAGATTGTAGGAAATTAGTTATGACATCCTCTGTTATAAATAATGTGTTCTCATACGCATATTAGCTAGCTTTGGAATGTAATTTGGACTATTAACAAGCCCACTGTGCCGTGACTTTATTTCTGTGTTATGACTGCATTTTGAATACATGAGAAGACTCTGTTTATAAGCTCAATTCATGGTTAATAGCTGTTGCCTGAGGACTGTGCGGAGGGCCCCTGCACAGGCCGAGGTTTCGTTCGTTGTTGTATACTTTCATGCTTTCCTTATGCCATAATCATTCACGTATATATATTGCATTTCTTATGGTATTCACGTTTTACTTCTGTCCATAAATTTTCATGCTTTATCCTGCTGTTAACTGATCGGTGTCTTTATTCCAGATTAGGCAGCCTGGGCATTTGCACATAGCTTTTACAATGACTAATGACATGGAATTATTCTTGTCCTTCTGTTGATTTATTTTTCTTAGTTTTCAATCCCAGCACTGTTTTATTTATTTCAGTTTTGTATATTTGCTTTATTAGTTAGATTAGATATTAAATTACTCATGTCATTATCAGTTACCTCCTGAGGGATTTAAGTATGAATGTGTAGTTTGATATTAGTTTATTGTTCTGCAAGTTAGTTATTGAATTGCTTATGTCATTTTCAGTTACCTCCGAAAGCCATAGCGGGACTAATGGTGAGGGATTGAAGTATGAGTTTGTAATTTGATATTAGTTTATTTTCTTGCAAATTAGATATCAGACTGCTCAAGTTGTTTATGATTACCTCTGAAAGCCATAGCGAGACTAATGGCGAGGGGTCAGAGGATGAACTGATGTAATTTGATTTTAGCTTTACTTTGTTTGCAATTTCTGGATTTCTTTTAGTACAGTTTCTTTTGTATTTAGGTAGCAGCAAGGATACTAGGTTTCATGATCAATAGCTCATTGTTTGTTTGATTAGAATAGTGGCACATTTTCATTTTCTGTTAGGAATTAATTTTGTCATTGCATATTTCTGAAGTTTGGGAAATCAATATAAAGGACATCATTGCCTTGAACATTTATATCCATACTTATCTTTTAGAATTTTCTTCACACATTAGGAAACCAACCAAGATAAAAACCCCCATAACAAATAAAAAAAAACCAAAAACGACAAAAAGTAAGAGATAGGTTATCTTGCACATATAGTGCGCCGAACTTCGTCAGCTTACGAATCCCGGATTGACAATTAAATGCAGCAATTTAGGACACACTAAATTGACCAAACATCATATTTGAAGGAATTTTAGCATGGATAGAAGACTAATGGGAAATGGAAACAAGAAAGGAAACCAATGCATTGTAGACTTGTGGAATGAAAAGAAGGAAAGCTGACACAAAGAACTTAGCTGAAGAAGTTAGGCCAAGGGAATCTTTGAAAGATCAAAGTCTTATCAGAGAAGAGGAGGAGGCATTGTTATCTTATTTGGACAAACTGAGTGTTGGAAGATATTGTGTAGAACAGGAAGGTGTTCTAAAAACTTATTGGTGGGCTCTAGTATTGCAGCGATAACGCTGCAACTCCTGGGACTCCCTTCTTTACTTTTATCAACCCGGTAGTTCGTAACAAAATTGGAAGCGACGATGTCGTATGCACAAGTACTAGCTCTTGCTTCAGCTGTCACTTGGTCAGCTGGCACAAGTCCACTAGGGGCTTAAGCCAACTTCTATGAGCTCTGAGAAGAAGATTTTTAACCGATGGACGAAAGCTAACTTAAAGGAAGCTAATCTACTTGCAGAAAGAAACTAAAAAGCTGAAAGGAAGTGCAAACCCTAATTTTACCAGCTAGCCCTACTGATGTGAAAAAGAGGATGCAAGCTACTGAAAGATATGCCATTGAATTCTAGGAAGGTAAAATGCATGTGTCTAAGTTATCACTATCTAAAGAAAACATCTTTTTGTATTTTTGAATAAGTTGTCGAAATTATCATGCATGTGCTTCCACTATTTTTGACTGTGCAGAGGTGGATCGGCGAGAGAAAATGCTTGCAGGAGGTTGGGAAGGTTCGGAGAGGGCCTAAGGGGTCCCTAGCACCCTTCCAGAGAGTTTCACAAAGTTTGGCTATCAAGAAACCGCTTTCGTGAGCTTCTACATGAAGTCTGCAGGGGTTCTACAGGATGTTCTGGAATTTCTCCAGGATGTTCCGTAATTTTCTACAGGATATTTAGAAAGGGGATTTTGGAGGCTTGATGGAGGAGGAAAGGTGCAGGAGTGAGTACGAAGGTGAGATAGGGGTGTGATGAGGTCCAATACTTGGTGGATGGAGTTGTGGAGTGGTGAGGATGGTTGGATTTGTTCAAGGAGGGAGAGAACAATATTGCACAAAAATATGGAATTAGGGCGAAGCGAGCGAATGTGGCGAATGTAAGGCAAGGATCCAAAGTACAGGATGGAGCAGGTGGGATTCATGGAGTACGGGCAGATATAAAATTGTTACAGGTGCTCTACAAGTTATCTTTCAAATGGAACAAACAAGGACTTGGAAAATCAAAGACCTAATTACGTTAGCCTATTCTGACCTAGATAACAGCAAATAAATGGAACAGAAGTTTATTTGCATGAAATTAGGTGGAAAAACTATGCAACTAAGCAATCATAAACCTAAGCATGCAACCAAAACTGATATCAAGTTCGGAAACTAAAAATCTAACACTACTAATTACATGGTGAAGCAAAGACAATGTTTTTGGTGGCAGCAAGGTCACCTTGGTCCAAGCTCATGATTCCACTGAGGGAGAGGTGAGATCCAAGGTACATGATGGCCTTTTTCTGAATATCTTCCTTGTTATTGACCTATCAAGTAAATCTAAACATGAAAGGCCTTTAACCATCAACTACGATCTAAGTAACCAAGCAAGATTCTAATCTAACTTAACATAAATTACTTTCCAAAGACATAAAAAGTAAATAATAGTACACAAAGGAAGCCTTGGAACTTGGGTTGGGCCCAACCCTAAGAGCTACTGGCTCCTAAAAAGAACTCAGAACTGATTCCAAATAGATCTGCTTTCCATTACTCAAAAATACCCATGTCACAAGAAAGTTATACAACAGCAGTTACAAAATGAGCTGAGAAAATAATAGCACTATAGTGCAAAATAAAACAGTCCAAAAGGTAACCTACGAACGTTGGAAGCCTTCCTATTTATGCCTAGGAGGGTCTCCAACAACCCTCCTTAACTCAAGGGGCTCAGCTGCTCAAACTACCAGTGATCAGCCACTTCACACAAGATTGCTCAGCTGCCCTTGGGAATCCTTTTCGGTGGCCTACTAAACTCCGAGCTGAGGGGTGGAGATTTCGAGGAAGGGCCTTTTAATGCAGGAGACGTCCTTCCCACAAATCCTCACCCTTGTTCCTTCATGCTTGGCTGCCATTTGGTTCATAATTTCTTAGCCTTGGTCCAAAATTTGTCCAAAAATCTGCATTAACCACATGTTAGCCTTCTTGGTCAAGTGACTATCCTCATTCATTCAACTAACATAAACATACTCAAAAAACTATGAAAAATGGTGGATTGATGAAGAAAAATTAGGCAAAATGAGCCCAATAAGTTACCTAATTCTGGGGCTCATCATCACCCCCCTGCTAAATGGGTTGCTCATCCTCGAGCAACTAATCCAGCTCGTCATCCTTGATAGCCTTGACCGCCTCCCTCACATCCGAGGCCTCTGAGGTGATATCTTCTTCACGGTCATGAAATCCTGCTTTTCTTTCCACTTCTTCCCACTACCTGTGTTCATCCTCTTCTTTGACTCCCTCCAGCAGCCCCAAAAGCAAGGGAGGACTGAATTTTAGGCCGACCCAGTTGGCCTGAAGATTATGCATGGACTGTTTGTAGAGGGGTACTCTTGCCAAGGCCTACCTCATCCTTGTTGAGGAGTGGAATTCTCTGATTTTTAGGTTGTGGGGCAGTGTGTTCCCCCCAACAGCCTCTCCATGTCCTCAAAATGGGCTATGGCTTGAGCTTGACGGTCAATGTAATCTGGTAGGGCCCGAGAGTTATTTGCCAAGTGCTGGTGGGCATATATTAATGTTGAGGGATCCTTCAGCTCTGCTCTGATCATTAGTGGTTCCTTAATTCCCTGCCCATAACATTTCAGACCTCTGCTGCTCTCTTTTCTTCATGATTTAGCCAAGAGGCCATGGCCATAAGTTGCATGTTCCCTACCACAACGTTGGGGTCCCACGAGTTCATGTTGGGAAGGGCCAAGTTGTGTAGGTAAAACTCTGATAATTTGGACTTGTCCTCAGATGAGCTACTGTCACATAAAGCCATGAATTGATAGTAGTTTTGGAATGGAGTAATTCCCCTTTGGGCCAAGGTGTTAATCTGGAACTGCAACCATTACTCCTTAAGTTATAAGGCATATGATTTGGCAGGTTGCCTACACTGTATTGCCTCCTCTGCCCAACTTGCCATGCAGGCCAGTTGGGCTTGCTTTTCTTGCACCTGTTGCCTTAGAGACTGTATCTCTTGTGTTGCTTGCAATTCCTTTTCCTGTAGTTGTCTAGTCGGTGCCTCAATTTTAACCTACAACCATCTCTTCTTTGATGTTCATCAGGGGATTCTTTGTCTGTTGTGGGCTCCTCCTGTTGATGCTGTTCTCCCAAGGTGTGGGGTCTGTCTTCCTTAAAGTGTCCTGTTGTGCCCTACAACAACCCCCCATTTCATATCAATATTATCTCAAAAAACATAATATGAAATGGGTCCCTTTTCAATTTTTGTTTTTAATTGGTATCAATTTAAGTTTTATTCTAAAAGGCCCGAAGAAATAAAAGAAAACATTACCAAAAAGCCTTTTCCATAAACCAATCAAAAAACCTTAATGTAAAACAATTAATCTTTTTTCATTGTGATAAAGCGATCGCAAGATCGCATATCGCAATGACAAAGGGAACACAACTTGAGGAAATTTTGATTTGCTCCGATGCGAAATCGCTATCGGGTATCGGTAAGAAATGAAGGAACGCAATTAAATCCCCCTTTGCTCCGATCCGATGCGATATCGGCAATCAGCAATCGGCGATAATGGCTTAACGCAAATAAGCTCCCTCTTGCCCCGATGCGATGCGATATCGCTATCGGCAATTGGCGATTGACTACGCACGCCTTCTTAACCGCCCCACTCGCTACTCCCGACGCGATGCGATATCGCTATCAGCGATCGGGGATTCCAAATGGAACCAAAACAATGACTTATGGTTTTCCCCGATGCCCGATTGCGATAAGGGCAAAAGCACAGTTTTCAAAGCAAAACCATAAAGGCAGTTTAATACGATTTATTCGTAATTAAGGCACTATCTTTCGAAAAGCCGCTCATCCGCGCTCAACCGCCAAATCGCCCAAGGCACGCTTCAAATAAATCATTCGGCCATTAATCGAAACGACTGGTATTGATGAGATTGACAGGCCTTAACGGCCATTTAATGAAAACAACAAGCTTGTGATCTGTTTCAGATTTGATTCGAAACCATCTTAAGTCAATCGATCACCATGAATTTATCAATATATATATATATATATATATATATATATATTTCAGTCTATTCGATTCATGTTATTGTTTCCTGTATTACGCCTATCGTTCTCTCTGTGCAGAATTCTCCCGCAAAGACAGATTTGAGTGGAATGGGAAAGAAGTCCAAAAAGACCACAATGCCTTCCGCTTCGCCGGTCGCAGGGCAACCTGTCGTTGATCCAGGCAGTAAAAAGAAAGGGCTTATATTGGATACTACGTGCTTGGGACTTACCAGAGCTACTTGGCAAGGTACATATAACTTGATTGAAGCCGAAGAGCTGAGGGTGACGGGAATACAAGTCTCATGCGACAACACTAGCAAATCTGAGGCTAATCTGAAAGACTTGGCCAATTCCTTTCTTCAGAGAATAGCGGCCCGGGAGCAAATTCTCCCATATACGGATGTGGTAAGATGGGCGATTCAAGAAATCCCAATTACCGATAGAACTTTCAGCACTATAGATGGGAGGATTTTCGGTTCTTTTTGAGCCGAAGATCTAAGGAAAATGTATCATTTGCCTGCGGAGGAGAAGAAGTATAACACGACATTCCTAGAGAAGTTCCGAGCAGAAAATGAGACTGAATCCGAACCAATTCGAGGCTGGAGACAAAATCCAGCAAAGCACAAGCACGAATCTTCGGGTAAGTACTCAGTCGATTCT
>APFE031003746.1:32642-68083 GCA_000404065.3 Pinus taeda | reverse complement strand
AATGTTTTCAGTTGTTTAAGGAGAATTCAAGGTGATTGCTTGCTCTCCTTAGCTCCTCACCAGTCATTCTCATCCATCCAAATATTTCAAAGGCATCAATACAGTCTCCTACCTCGCCCCAAAGAACCCCCTGCGAAAACTGTGTCCAATCCCCACACCCAAAATTGCCTTTCCCCAATTTTCCACCAAAACTCTAAAAATCCCAAATCAAACCTTTTTATCAGTTTACTAGCCTAAAATCAGTGTGCTTTATTGGTTATCTCTTCCCGTTGAAGATCTTTGCCGAGATAGACCGGAGAGAACCCTCTCCTGCCCCGTAGGGCTAGCTACGAGGTTAAGTGGTTTGATGTTGCCTTGGAGTTTACCTTTTTCAGCCTGAGGTGAAATTTCAAGCGCTAACAGGTTCCTTCCTGATAAACCCCCCTAGCATGGTGAGAGTGCTCTGTTTTAATGCTCTGAGCAGAAAGGGGCTGTTGTTTTATGGTTTCCTCCTTTGAACTTCAAGAACGGATCTCTCAAGTGTTTAAAGTTTAATCTGCACCAATTCCATGGTTCTAATACTTTTGTTGCCCAAAACTCTGTTGTCCGTGTATAGCAGGAAGAATTAGGTTTCCACAGAGAGAACACAGAGCTTGATTTTCATCACCAGCATACATTCAACCATGTAAATTCAAATTCTTCACACACAGGTTAACCCTCACAGTGCTTCATCTTTCTTACAGGAAAAAAATGTTTTAACAGGAACTGTGGAGGAGAATATTGACGCAGAACCGACTGAGAAATTTTGTGCAACACAGGCAAACAGTTGTTTTTGACTCACAGGTAGACTTGTCTCTAATTCTCCTACTCCAGATAGTTCAATTCACCACCTTTCAAAATATACCATGCGTGGAAGAGTGTTTTCAAGCCTACCTCTCTCGGAACTCCAAATTTGACGAAGGAAATCCCAGGATTCTCTGTTCCGGAAGGCTATGCCGTACTTCCTATAGAACTTCTTGCCGACTTTTGTAGGATGTTACTGTGCCTCTAAACGAGCTCGATATGTGGGAGAACTTTCAAACATGCCGAAAATCTCGGTGGAGGACGACGGGTTAACGTATTGTGGAAGCAGAGGACGAGTACTTCAGCCAAGACGTTGCAAATGCAAATGAACAGAGGGCGTGCGAGTCTTCAGCCAAACATTTTGAAATGCGGTGCAATTCGTGGCGAGGGGGTGAGGTGGCCGGACCGAACCGTTATCCATCGTCATGGCCATCATTTTTCTGCGTGTCCCTGGCCGCCATTATCTCCCCTATGCCATTAACCGTCGCCACCACTGTTAGTCCGCCGATTTTCACTGACTGGACACTCCACACGTGTCTACTGCACGGCCCATTGGCGAGTTTGAACATAACTGATCTTGTTCATATCCCATGAAGCAGTGTAACTGGCTGAGGGTGGCGAGTTGACTAACCACCGAATTCGTTCAATCCAACCATTTTCACAGACATGCAGTTTTTTCGAAATATAGTTTATGCAATTGACGAATGAGGTTAGACACTTACCTGCGTGGCCGTGGACGCGTTATGCAGACTTCGAGCCTTGGAACCACTGCCTCGCTTGCTGCTGCCTTGTGCACGGGTGCTAGAACTCATTCTTCCATTTGTTGATGCGGTGTGCACAATTTTAGAACCCGGTCCTTTGGTTGTAAATGCTGCATGCACATGTTCTATTTGATTTCGGCTGTTGAGGATGTTCTCATGTCCAAGAGGAGCCTTTTTACATGTTCCCTTTCTTGGATTCGGTTGCCCCTACTTCTAGAGTGTGTCTCCCAGAGGGATCAGCTGCTACAGGACTCCTGTAGGACATCCTGTAGCTGCTTCTCCTCCTGGGATGCAGGCTAAACGAGCAAGGCTTTGTTTGCTGATGAAGAGTCTCGATGGAGCTTGGACAGGTAGGGTGTGCGAGACATTGCTGCTTGACTTTTCACTTGAATTTTTTATTTTAATTTATTTTTTCAATCTGAGGAAAACAGGGTTGCTGGTACGACTGTGCAGGAACACACAACGAGGTGGGTGACAGAGGTGTCAAGAGATGGAGCAGGGTGCCATATGGTGCTGGGTTGAATAGAGGTGTGGCTGCAGGCCTAACAAATTGATCCCAACCATCAGATTCCCTTTCAAAATTTAATTTGGCTCATCCAAAGGTTCTACAGGATGTTTCCTATAGAAATACAGAACTTCCTGTAGAAAAGGCCAGACTTCCTGTAGAAAAGGCCAGAACTTCCTGTAGAAGGCCCAGAATTTCCTGTAGAAGGTGGAATCTTGATCTGAATGTGATCAAATCCTAGGAGAGGTGAGTGGCCATGGAGGGAGTGTCTGAAGGGATGTCCTGGAGCCTGGTACGAACTCCTATCCTCGTTTTGCGTGACCCTCATTACCTGCAATGTATTCCCTGCAACCTACAATTATTTCACAGAGATTAGGCCCGTTTTCTTTTTTCTTTTTTTCTCTCTCTCTTTTTTTTTTTGAGAGAGAGAGACAGCTAGGGCGCCTCCATGAGGTTTTCACCCTCGTTATCTGCCTTGGACACCTCGAAGAGGTTTTCACCCAAGGATCTTTTTATTCCACTTTTTTTATTTTTTCTAGAGACAACTGGGGTGCCTCCAAGAGGTTTTCACCCTCACTGTCTGCCCTGAGCACCGCAGAGAGGTTTTCACGCAAAGATCTTTTTATTTTTTATTTTTTATTTTTTATTTTTATTTTTATTTTTGATGATCAAGGTCTAGGTGGAATAGAGGCAGGGCCCTGCTCCACGACAACACTGATTTGTCTATAGTTTCAATGAAATCTTGACTCGAAAGGGGTTTCCTGTAAATTTTTAATCGATGCCCATTGACGAGCATGGGGATGGCTTCTTCATCAATGGTCCTAATAAGGACTGAACCATTGGCATTAAATTTCTCCACTGTATATGGTCCTAACCATCTTGTCCTCAGCTTCCCTTTGAAATCCTTGTATCTTGAGTCATACAACAGCGCCCAATCTCCCGGCTAGAATTGCTTTTCATTAAGATTCTGGTCATGCCATATCTTTCTCTGGAGTTGAACTACTTCTGAGTGGAGGAGGGCCTGCATTCTCTGTTCATCTAATCCATTCAACTGGAGTAATCTTTCACGTTGAGCATGGCTGAGATCTAAGTTCAGCTGAGCTGCAACCCTCAATGTGTTGTAGTCGAACTCTATGGACAGCAAAGCTTTCTTCCCGTAGACTAGCTCATAAGGTGTGAAACCTGTTGTAGTTTTCCAAGTGGTGTTGTAGGCCCAGGTGGCCTCAACCAGGTGATCTGCCGAATCCTTTCTGCTGCTACTCACCACCTTAGTCAAAATCTCTTCCAATTCTCTATTAGTGACTTCCACCTGCCCATTTGCTTGTGGATGATACAGGGTGGAAGTTCTGTGCTTGATCTTGTGATGAGCGAGCAGGTCTTCAATCAAGTTAGAGGTGAACTGGCTTCCTTGATCGGTGACTAACTCTCTTGGGTGGCCAAACTTGTAGAAGATATTTTCCCTTAAAAACTCAGCCACTTTTTCTTCTGTCGTTGCCTTGATTGCCTTTGTTTCTACTCACTTTGTCAGGTAGTCGATGCACACAATGATGTAATACCTTTGCTTTGAAGGAGGATTGATGGGACCCAAAAAATCCATGCCCCACTTCTCAAATGGCTCGAAGGTCAAGGTTGGCGGGGCATTTCATCCCTTGGAGTCAGTTTCCCCATCCTCTAACATCGATCACACTGGCTGATGTATCTTCCGACATCTTGATAGAGAGTAGGCCAATAGTAGCCTGCCTGTAGAATTTTGAAGGCAGTCCTTTTTGCTACAAAGTGGCCCATTGTGACAGGTTAGGAGGATGTCAAAGACTTCTTCCTCCCTAACACATCGCCTCAAGATCTGATATGGGCTGAGTTTAAACATGTTGCCCCTAATCCAAGTGAATGGGACACTCTTCCTCACAATTCTGCTCTTCTCCTTTGAGGATAGATGCGGAGGGAACTGTGCTGAGACCAAGTAATTTGCTATATCAACAAACCATGGAGAGAGTACCGAGATAGAAAACAAGTGTTCATCCGGCATCTGGTCATCCACTGTCCCTTCTTCACCTGCAGGCAAATCCAATCTAGATAGGAAGTTAGCAACAACATTTTCCTTACCTGGCTTCTCGACAATAGTCAAATCAAATTGCTGCAACAAAAGTAACCACCTAATGATACGATCATTTACATCAGGCTTATTCATTAAATATCTAATCACAACATGATCAGTGTGTACGAATGTTTGATAACCAGTGATGTAGTGTCTGAACTTGTTCAGGGAATGGACTACAACTAGGATCTCTTTCTCGGTTACAGTATAGTTCATCTCTGCCTTAGACAGGTTTTTGCCAACAAAGTATATGGCATATGGCAGTTTCTCCTCAACTTGTCCTAAGGTTGCCCCTATGGCTTTGTTCGAGGCATCAGTGTCGATGTGAAAAGGTAGGGCCTAGTTTGGACCTCTCAAGATCGGGGCGGATACCAGCTTAACTTTCAATTCATTCAGAGCCCCTTAATAGTCGTCAGTCCATTTAAACTCAATATATTTCCCTAAGAGGCTAAACAATGGCGAGGCTAGCTTACTTAAATCTTTAATGAATCTTCTATAATATCCTGCCAAGCCTAGAAAACTCCGAACATCTCTGACCTTCTGAGGAGGTGGAACCTTTTGGATGATAGCGATCTTGTTAGGATTCACCTGTAATCCTTGCTGAGAAATGGTATGACCTACCACAGTCCCTTCAGTCATCAGGAATTCACATTTTTCGAAACTGAGGGACAGGATCATCTCAATACACTTGGATAAAACTTTTCCCAGGTCAGTCAATGCTTCTTGGAAGTTGGACCCATAAGGAGTAAAGTCATCCATATAGATTTCCACTGGATCGTGAACTAGTTCAGCAAATATGCTCAATACTGCTCTCTGGAAAGTGGAAGGAGCGTTGCATAATCCAAAGGGAAGGACCCGGTAGGCAAAGGTACCCCATGGACAAGTGAAGGTGGTTTTATCTTGGTCTTCCAGGCTGATTTGGATCTGATTATACCCGCTGAACCCATCTAGGAAAGAGAAGAACTTCTTCCTGCCAGTCCATCCAACACTTGATCTATGAAAGGCAAAGGGAGATGGTCCTTCTTGGTGGCTTTGTTAAGTTCTCGGTAATCTACACAGATTCTCCACTTCTTGTTTTTCTTGGGCACAAGCACTAGAGGTGAGACCCACTCATTGTCAGAGATAGGGTAGATGAATCCTGCATCCAACAATTTTTGCAATTCTTCCTTGATGATGTCTTTAAGGGCTGGATTCATTCTCCTATGAGGCTGCCTGACTGGTTTACAATCCTCTTTAATGTAAATGTGATGGGTACAGACCGAAGGGTGGACTCTTTTCATCTCCTTATAGCTCCAAGCAAAAGCATCCAAATGGTTGTTCAATAAACTGCACAGCTCTTTCTCCTGGGAGGGAGATAGGGAAGAGCTGATCTTTAAGGTTCTTTCGGGGCCAAATTCTACACTCTTAACTCTGGGAGAGGTCGGATCAGTCACACAGAGGTCCACTAAAGCATTGGCTTGGGTATCTTCCACCAACTCCTCTAATGACAGTGCACCGGGAGGAGGATTTTGAATCAAATTCTCAATCAAGTCATCCTCGGTTTGAGGACCTCCCCTAGTAGCTTCTACTGTGCACAATGGTGTAGAGTACACCTCATCCTCATCTCCCTCTTCCAACCAGAGTGGTAAGTCATGTTCTAGTAGAGGTTGGGCAGGAGGATAGAGGACTAGCTGTTTGGACATAGGCCCATTCTTGATGGTCATGCTTCCAGCTCGACAACTGATGTAAGCATCCGCAGTAGCTAACTAAGGCCTTCCCAAAATGAGGGGGTATCCAATGAGTTTTTCCTTTGGCTGAAGGACCAAGAAGTCCACAGGGTACTCCCAAGAGTCAACAGAGACCAGGACATCTTCCACAATCCCTTCGGGAGTCACGGTGGAGCGGTCTGCTAACTGCAGAACTGTCGAGGTCTTTCTTAAGGAACTCTGAAGGTTGAGTTTAAGCATAGTGTCCCTGGTCATCACATTAATGGCAGCCCCTAGATAAATAAAGGTGTGGGGGATTATGGTGCCATTGATGTGGACATCAACTACAGGACTCCCAAGGTCCAAATATTTTGGACAGATCACTTGCCCCAACATTAGATCGGATAGTTGTCCAATGACATTGATAGTCTCGGCATCTCTCTTGCGCCTGCCTGGGTGCCTGAAGCACTTCTCCTTGATCAATTTGTTTTATATTGGTACATCTTTTATGGCCTGGAGAAGTGGTATTTTCACGCACAACTGCTTAAGTTCTCCCAGAAGTTCAGTCTCCTCTGGGTTTGGTTGCGTGGTTGCTGTTAGTCGCTCAGGAAAGGGTGGAATGGCTTTGGGTTCACTTTCCTGTTTTTCTTCCTCATCCTCTGGGGGAGGAAGTTGGCGGTCTGGAAGGACCTTCCCAGATCACAGGTTGATCTCCTGGATCTCCACAGCATAGGTAGGGCATGTTGTCTCCCCAGTGTATACTTGTTGGGCATGTCTGTTGTTGGGGTTCGGGTTCGGTTGGGTAGGCATCTGGGGTTGTCTTGGAGGAGTAGGAGGCAATGGTTGTGGTTGAGCAGGTGGTGGAGGCAGAATGGCGGGAAGAGACTTGTATTGGAGCCTCCACCCCTGCTGAGGTGCATTCCACTAAGGCTGTGGCTGGACATGTGAGGGAAACGAATGAGCAGTAGGTTGAGTATGGTATGGAGATGGATAAGACCACGGAGGAGGTGCGGACCAGGAAGGATGAGCAGGGGGGGCCCAAGAAGGTATTTGAGTGGATTGGTTGGGGCTATAATAAGCTTGGGATGTCCCTGGCATCCCCTGCTAGTAAGGTCTAGGCCCATGCAGCCTCCTTTGGTTGAGGAGGTAGAGAGGTTCAGTGGTAGCCTCAGTCCCCTGGTACATAGCTTTAAATCCGGGCAAGGTTGGGCATTATTTTGTGGGGTGGTCTTCCTCACAAACAAAACAAACCTCTACTGAGTGCAATGGACACTCGTTCTTAGGGTGCTTCCTCGTACATTTGGGACAGAAAATGGCCAAAGCCCTTTCAGCTTCCTCTTTCTTTTGTTGGATTCGGAAAGTATCAAGTTGCATGGCAATGGTCTGTCTCATCTCACTTTTGAGGTCTTCCATCTAATCAGCAAACTCGTGCTTGGAGAAGGTGGTACTAGCTGAAAGTGGATTCCCCCTACCTCTTTTTCGGGCTGCCCTAGAATGGTTTCTAAACACAGTCTTTATGTCCTCATAAGGTAGTTGGTAGATGTCTCCTCCAGCTAGAAAATGAAGGGTATCTAGCAGGTCTTCAGGGACTCCTCGGAGCAGAACCAACTTCAGAGATTCAGGGTCAAGTGTGCACCTGGCCTGTTTATAAATAAGTTGGAACCTTTCCTCGTAGTCTTCTAAAGACTCATCATTTCCCATGGTCATCCAAAAGATTTCTCCCTTTGTTTCTTTTGATCTATAGTAGTCCCGGTATTTGTTGTTAAATGCTTGTTGCATCTGAGCCCAAGTGGTGATACTGTTTCCAGGTAATCCCATGAACCAGCGTAGCGCTGCATCCTTGAGGGTAGAAGGAAAGAGCTTCAACTTTTGCTCATCCTCGGCATAGTCATAAGTTCGACAAAGGACAACAAACTCAAACAGGAAGGTATCAGGGTCTTCAGTGGTCAACCCATGGAAGTGAGGTAAGGCTGAGGGACTTATGTTCTTCATTTTCATGTCCCCATTGGTCTCTCGGATGGGAAAGGCACCTTCTATTCTCTCATTATCTCCTATATTGTTCCTATGTTCAGCCATGGTCTCGAGAGGGATGTTCTCTTGCTCTTCTTCTGTTATAGGATCTTCACATATCTCAAGAAGTTCACCTATAGGTTCTTCTGGATCACGGCCACCAAAGAAGAGAGAAGGGTGACTCAGTGATGTGGTGGGGATGTTGGGAAAGAATTTTCTAGTATTGTCTCTATTCCTACGAGGCATGAAATGAAATATTTTTGGATGCTTTTTGTTTTTCTTTCTTTTCTTGTACCTGCAAAACTGAAAGAGATTGAATTGCAACTAACTAGAATCTATCTTGCTGAAATGAAAATGCGGAATTGAAATGAAAGCAGGAAAGGACTAATCTATTTTGCTGAAAGGAAATTGCAGGAATGAAATGCTAGGCTATGCTTGCGGAATTGAAATGCTAATCTACGCTTGCAGAATTGAAATGCTAGTCTAGGAAAGCAGGAAATGCCTAGTCTACTTTTGCGGAAATGAAATTACAGAATGGAAATGAAATAAACTACTTGGCAGAAGGTTGTAATAGAAAATAGAAGAAAAGCAGCAATCACAAATACTATGATGCTTCCCCAGAAACGACGCCAAATAGAAGTGGTGGGTTCCAGTATTGTAGCAATAATGCTACAACTCCCGGGACTCCCTTCTTTAATTTTATCAACCCGGTAGTTTGTAACAAACTTAGAAGCGACGGTGCTATATGCACAAGTACTGGCTCTTGCCACAGCTGTCACTTGGCCAGCTGGCACAAGTCTGTTAGGAGCTTAAGCCAACTTCTATGAGCTCTAATAAGAAGCTTTTAAATTGATGAATGGAAGCTAACTCGAAGAAAGCTAATCTACTTGAGGAAAGAAACTGAAAAGCTGAAAGAAAACGCAACCCCTAGCAAACCCTAATTTCACCAGCTAGCCCTACTGATGCAAGAAAGAGAATGCAAGCTACTGGGAGAGATGCCATTGACTTCTAAGAAGGTAAAATGCATGTGTCTAAGTTACGTCTATGGTAAAATCTGAAGAAAACATCTTTTTGTATTTTTAAACAAGTTGTCAGATTTATCATGCATGTGCTTTCACTATTTTTGGATGTGCAGAGGTGGGTCGGCGAGAGAAAATTCTTGCAGGAGGTTGGGAAGGTTCAGAGAGGGCCTAAGGGATCCCTGGCACCCTTCCAGAGAGTTTCACAGAGTTTGGCTATCAAGAAATTGCTTTCGTGAGCTTCTACAAGAAGTCTGCAGGGGTTCTACAGGATGTTCTAGAATTTCTACAGGATGTCTGTGATTTTCTATAGGATGTTCAGAAATGGGATTTTGGAGGATGGATGGAGGAAAAAAGATGAAGGAGTGGGTATGGAGGTGAGATAAGGGTGTGAGGAGGTCCAGGACTTGGGGAATGGAGCTGAGTGGCGAGGATGGTTGGATTTTTTCAAGGATAGGTGGAGCAATGTTGCACAAAAATATGGGAATTTAGGGCAGAGTGAGCAAATGGTAAACGTGAGGCAAGAATCCAGTTTGGAGGCTGGAGCAGATGGGATTGATGGAGTATGGACAAATAAATATGTACCACGGGTTCTCTCCAAGTTATTTTTTGAGCTAAACAAATAAAGACTTGGAAAATCAAGGATCTACTTACTTTGACCTAATCTGACCTAGCTAATAGCAACGAAAATGAACAGAAGTCTATTTGCAACAAAATCATGTGAAGTGACTATGCAACTAAGCAATCATGAACCTAAGGAGGCAACCAAAACTGATATCAAGTTCGGCAACTAAGAATCCAACACTACTAATTGCATGGTGAAGCAAAGACAATGTTTTTTGTTGGCAGCAATGTCACCTTTGTCCCAGCTCACGATCCCACTAAGGGAGAGGTGAGATCAGAGGTGCTTGATGGCCTTTTTCTGAAGTTCTTCCCTGTTATTAATCTATCAACTAAATCTGAACATGAAAAGCCTATCTAATCATCAACCATTACTTATGAAACCAGCAAGATGTTAATCTACTTAACAGAAATTATTTTGCAAAGACATAAAAACGAATAACATTGCATAAAGGACGCCTTGGCGCTTGGGTTGTGCCCAACCCCAAGAGCTGCAGGCTCCTAAACAAACTCAGAATTGATGCCAAATAAAGCTACTTTCCATTACTAAAAAATAACCATGTTCATAAGAAAGTTATACAACAATAGCTACAAAATGAGCTTAAAAAATAGCAGCACTATAGTGCAGAAATACAACAGTCCAAAAAGTAACTTACGAAGGCTGAAAGCCTTCCTATTTATGCATTACGAGGGGCCTCAGCAGCCCTCCTTAACTCAAGGGGCTCGGCTGTTCAAACTGCTAGTAAACAGTCACTTTTCACCAAGCTACTCGGCTGCCTTTAAGATTCGTTTTGGTGGCCTGCTGAGCTCCAAATTGAGGGTGGAGATTTCGAGGAAGGGTCATTTAATCCAAGAGACATCCTTCCTACGAATCCTCGCCCCTGTTCCTTCATGCTTGGCTGTCATCTGGCTCCTAATTGCTTGGCTTTGTTCCAAAATTTGTCCAAAAAACCTGAAATAACTACATATTAGCCTTCTTGGTAAAGTGATCACGCTCATTCGTTCAACTAACATAAACATACTCAAAAAACATGCATAAGCTATGAAAAATGGTGGATTGATCAAGATCAATTAGGCAAAATGAGCCCAATAAGTTACCCAATTCGGGGCTCATCACTTGGTTCAAATTAAGACAAATTGTCTTTTCACTAAAAGTACTCCAATTGGTTTAGATTAAGAGTTCATCTTTCTTACAATAGTGAAATATTTCTACAATATTACTCTACTCAAATGGGTTGATATTACTTAAAACTGTAATTTTATTTTTTAATGCTTACTATTTATGTAACATCTTAACAAATTGCTTGTTATGTTCTTGACAATATCAAAGTGCAAAGAAATCTTAGTTATTAGATGTCCTTTCTATCATGCTCTTTGGTTGAATTTTAATTCAGCAATGAAATTGCTCCATTTTGATCAATCCAAACCTTGATAAGGGAAAAGGGAACACGAATATTTTTAATATTTAGTAGTTTCATTGCTAAAGGTTGAATCTAAAAGCTTTTAGTGACTAAAAAACATAATTAGCTTATTCTATAACATATATAGAAACTGGAAGGATACATTCTTTTAATATTTAGGATTCTAGATTGGGAATGAGTTTTTTATCATTTAATGTTGAATAGAAGAATAATACTTCAATAAATATAATTGAATGATATGTCGATAAGTGAGATTGTGCCAAAAACAAATTTAAACCTAAAATTTGATAAATAAAACCCACACAAACTAGATAAAGCATAGTCTAGACAAATGGAGTTTTTTCTTGGAAAATAATGGTTTTTCCGACATGATTTTGACGAAATCCTGTGGAAATATTTCGAAATCTAGGTTATAGACATCAAGATTCTATAGTGCCCTGCTCTAGTTGACTGACCTTGATATAAAATTAATGTTGATTTAGCATTAAGGATCACACATTATTCTTTGAGGACCTCAGGTTGAGGATCCAGACACTTGACCCTACTATTAGTTGATGTGATGGATGTGTTGATTTCCTATTGATGTTAGGATGATGATAGCTTTGATGGATATGTATTCTTTCTATTTGTGTTATGAGGATGATATATTTGATGGATATGTATGTTTTCTATTGATGATGAGAACTTTGATGGATATGTATGTTTTCTATTAATGTTATGATGATGATAGTTTTGAGGTATATGTATGTTTTATATTGATGATGATAACTTTTATGGATACACATGTTTTCTATTGATGTTATGGTGATGAGAGATATGATGGATGTGTTCCTTATGTTAGAAACCTACATTAGTTATGGCTCATGATGAATAACGATGTGGATGACTATGTAATGATTGATGATGCTATTATTATTGGTGCACTAAGATGACTTATAAATCAACCTTAATCCTATATTCATATGTCGACCTGGGGTTTGTCTGTCTATTTCAAGGTTGTAAGAACTATTTGTGTGATAATAATCAGAGAGTGAAATGCAGGTAATTAATCTTAACTAATCGTTGCAGAAATAAACAATCACTTAACAACTCTTCAATTCTTAGAAATGCAGAACAAGAATTATTATATGATTTGCAATCAGAAAGGTAAATTACTTACAACTAATTCAAATCAAGATCTCAATCCAATGTCCTAATACAAGAGAGGAAATCAACCTTAGTAATCAAGTACACATGCATTAAAAGAGGCTATTCAAATCATACTTAATTACAAAGAATATTCAAAAGCCAGAAATTACTGCAGAAATAATATACTTAAGAAGGAACACCAATCATATACAACTTTATTTCTGTAAATAAATATGATATTCATTAAGCTATATGATGTACTCTAATTCAACCTAGAGAAGAAATAACAACATAAATCTTGACAGTAAAATGGAAAATAACATAATACAAGGAGCAGTGGATCTTCCAGCGACCGGGCCCAAAGCGTCCAAAAGAAAACTGTTATCAAAACTCAATACACGAATTTAATGGGAACTTCTGAGTCTTTCATTAACTGCCAAAAGAATTACATAATCACTCTAACTTCTTAAAGTTCAATCTATGTTCACAGTGTTGCTGGAATTTTACAACTTACAAAGTTACAAGTTACATTCGCTCTGATTCACTAGCATTATATATTCTATGAACAACTAGCAAACTCAGAGCTTATCCTAAGGATCAAAAGATCCTCAGGATTGCTCAGCTGAACAATTGAATTTACACATCAATCCTTCATTTTTCCTTCGCCTTTAGCATGGTTCGCATAGCTATAACCAACAACTTCTCCTCTTCTTGGCACCATTGTCTCATCCGAAAGGAACAACAGTTGTCCAATCCAAGTAACCTGCACATAAACTAGCAGAAACTTAGGCTTTTGATACCAAAAACATGTGATTTGTCCAACAATGCTTCCTATTTTATTTTCATGGTATTTCTTCGAGAATATGCTCAATATGGGAGTAAATTCATGGAAACCTATATGATTAATTACGTAATTGAGGAGGAAAAACATACCTTTTTCATGACCCAACATACTCCCCAGCTTACCTTTTTGCATGCCCTCATGTAATAAGATAATGAAGATGCAAATGAGTCAGAGAATAGGCAAGATATGATTATTCCCTATTGACTCAGAAACCATTTTTTATTTTAAGCACTATGAATGCTCGACTTTCCTGATGTTCTAATAATTCATAATTACACCGATACCCATAAGGAGGATACTAGATGATAGGGATTCTGTAGCGACTTCCAATCCAAGTAGGACCATCACTTAGGAAAAGATTACCATAACGAGTGAGCCGAGCTGCAGCTGCAATGAAGTTCCTGTAACCAATAGTTTCACGATGAATTTCGATTCCATTTATTTCCTGTGAATTTTCTTAGAGTCCCTTAGCCATTTTCTAAGATGCTTAATTTTTCTTTTCAACTTCTTGTTTTCTTTTTCCATTAATTTCAACCTATGACCATCTCACCTCTTTACCCTTACAATAGGTTTCTTTACTAGGGAAGAAGGGCCAGCAATAACATTCTCCAAAGTAGGGGCAATTTCAAAATCGTTAGGCTCATGTTCGAGTAAGACTATGTCTCCTAGTTGGCTTCTTATTCATTAGTATTGTCATGGTTTGATTCAAGTAAGGCCATATCTTCGGAATTAGCTTCCATCTCCTCATCATTATTAGGGTTTTGTTCGAGTGGGGATATATCCCCTGAATGAACTCCAGGATCCCCAACATTATCATGGTTTTACTCAAGTGAGGCTATATCCTTTGAATTAGCCTCATGCTCCTAGGTTTTTGCTGTAGAAAAATCCCACCCTTCTAATTATTGCATTTCTCTATCATTTTTGGAGGATGGTAATGTCTCCATATGATGAGAACTATGAGAAGTGGAAGGTATAGGAATACGTAAATTCTTAAATTTGCCTAGCTCCTCAAAGAGAGTTCCTAAATTTTCTAAGACTCGAGCTGCCTCTTCTTCATAATATTGCGGAAAATCAATTTGTTGGGTATAAGGGGATCCGTGGGATGGTCCCACCTCATCTACAACTAAACTAATGCTTCTCCACTAGATAGTTATCTCAGACTGTCTTCGTTTAATAGAAATAGGTGTCAAAACAGGGGCTTTCCTTTTCTATCCCCTTTTTGGGGCCTATATCTCCATGGTCAGACATTCTTCCTCAGGATGGGTGTTTTCCAAAATTCCTTCTAGGGGTAGTGTATTAGAGCTTATAAAATTTCCCATTTTAATTGTAACTGAGTTAATTCCTTGATGACCACTAATTTAATTAGACCACGGTGATTGACTGTGGCCTGCGGGTTCTTGGACTTCCTTACTCTACTAGCAACTTCATGTAATAGCATATTGAGAAAAAATGGCAAATTAATTACTATTTTCGGTTTTAATGTGGCTAGAAATTTAAGGTGTCGAGGTCTTATCACATCATGGTGACCATCGCATGTGATGTATTTCTGAATGAATTTTTCCAATTCATGCCATGCTTCTCTTAGGGATGTAGGACAGATACCTTTTCCTTTTTGCACCAACTCCTCACTAGGATCTTTGAAGAATTCTACAAATTCATGAAATACCGTGTGCTTTTCGACCCATTTTTTTCTTTCTGTGGGGAGACCTGTGAATTCTTCCAAAATGGCTTCAGTTATTTCTATGGTCTTGCCTTTAAAAATTGTGCTTTCATTCTATAAATTCGGCAGGAATTCCAAAGAAATGTCATCATTAAACCCTTACAGCTGAGTAAGGTATTGTGCCCACCCTGTACGTTCTAGGATATCTCAGGCTTGCATGGTTATATTTAACAACGTAGGCCCACTTAGAACAAAGGTGACACCCATATCTAATATTCTCTGAGTGCAATATGCAAACCTACATGCACTATTGAATTCCACAAATTTCGTAATGAAACAGCATATACTTCATGTAAGAGTATAAAGAATAGAAACTAAGTACAAATTCTTGGTAATAATATCCTATCATATCGACAGGTATGGTAGTTTTTCGTTAATCGTGCATCTTCACGTTGTAATAATGTATGACCGACCCCCTTCAATGAAAAAAAGGGCGACCACAACCTATAAAGCATGTGGATGGGAAAGAGAGCATGCAACATCATTATTACAGCCAAAAGTGGTCAGAACAGTCCGACAGTCAGAACTAAATGCAATAAATGCACAGTTGTTTGATTGGTCAAAGAGGATCGTGAGAAATAAAGTGTACGAAATTTACATCATGGAAAGAGATTTACTTTTTGGAGTATGTGCAATGAAATCTAATGAGGTGTTGTTTTAAATTTATGACTGCTGACGTCAGATGATCGAATAATGTTGACATGGTTCATGTAATATACATATGCCACCCATACTAGTTGTTAAATATATAATCACAAACCAAAGGTGTTTTCCCCCTTTTTATTTAGTAAAGCAGAATTAAGGACATAATAAAAATTTGGCAACTTCTAAGTATACTCCAATGTCATAGGTAGAGCCACTGCTGCTAGCAGGTGTCTATAGTGTCAACAGGGTTGTGTTTTAACCCACACATGATTCAATATCCTGAACTTAAAACTGATTTCCCTTTTAAAATGGACATTGTTCTAGAGTGATAACCAGATAGTAACAATGCCACTCACTAAATCATAACAGAGTGAATAAGTCGGCTTGTGATGAGACCTCTTGTCCTTGGAAATTTTAGTGTCACAAGGACATTACCCTAGTGTGGTAGCCATAATGGGAATGTCACTTATGTTACTTTCTTATGATCATGGTAGGTTGGCTCGTGATGAGAACCCCTATCCCTTTTCATCTTAATTTGTTATTGTTGCGTTTCTTCTCTCTTTTTTTTGTTTAGAAGTTAGGGGAGGCTCATCAACTCCTTAAGAGTCTGGGATGGTGTAAGAAGTAAAAGTAATGCCAAGGATAAATATGCCTTAGATTCTCCATCATATTATTGAGGAAATCACCATTTGAATGTGAAATAAAAGAAAAACTAGTATGGTGGGGATAGATCATGAACAATTTATAATGTATTTGAAAAATAGACATAAGCAATATCATTCATTGATAGAGCATGTCAAATTTATTTAATTTTTTTTTTTATCAAAAAGGCTAAAAATCATGGTGATTTAGAGATTACCGCTTATAAAGATTTACATCAAACTCATAACCAAAGGAATAACGACATGGAATGATAGTATGAGAACATCAATCATTCATGGCGATGGATCAACAATTTTTTCTTTTTCGTTAAAGGGGACACCAAGTGTTTCACTCGCAGAGGGGACAACAATTGTTCTTTGAGAAAAAAGGAACAACAATTGTTTCTTTGGGCAGGGAACACCAACTGTTTTGGTGGAAAGGGAACAACAATTGTTTCTTTGAGAAGGGAGCAACAACTATTTCTTTGAAAAGGGACAGCAATTGTTTCTTTGGAAATGGAGCAACCACTATTTCTTTTGAAAGGGAACATCAATTGTTTCATTGAAAAGGGCACAACAACTGTTTTGGTGGAAAGGGAACAACAATTGTTTCTTCGAGAAGGTAACAACAACTATTTCTTTGGAAAGGTAACAACAATTGTTTCTTTGGAAAGGGAACATCAACTATTTATTTGGAAAGGGAACAACAAATTTTTCTTTGGAACTAGAACAACAACTGTTTCTTTGGAAAGGGAAAATTAGTTGTTTCTTTGGAAAGGGAACAACAATTGTTTCTTTGAGAAGAGAACAACAACTGTTGCTTCGAGAGAGGAACAACAACTATGATTTTTAAGAAAAAATGATTGATTATAAACAATGTTTGTATCAAAATTCTAGCATACTAAATAAGAAAAAATAATAAAACCATTATCAAAATAAAATATGTAGATTATTTACAACATGAGAAGAAAACAAATTTTCGTGCAATTGAAGCTACCGGGTTACCAACCCCTATAGATATAATTTGGAGAGTAGGATCATTACTTACTTGTTGATAGAAAGATTCCTTTGTGAGTGGTTGGTGATAAAGTCGCAACCAGTGTCCATTCACTAGAAAGGGAGCTCCAAACCCGTCGATGGTGACTAAAGTTATGGTGCCATTGTTATGCACTTCTTGAATCTCATAAGGTAAGAGCCACCTTGTCTGTAATTTCCCTAGGAATTCCTGAAATATAGAGGCACAAAGGAGCGCCCAATCACCTTTTTGAAATGATTTCTTCTTAATAAGCCTATCATTCCACTTGGCCCTTTGCTGTTGGATAATTGTTGTACATTGTAAGGAAAGTAAGTGTGCTTCATCTAGCTCATTTATTTGCTAAATTCGTCGTGTTTGGGCTTCGATAAGATCCAGTCCAACCTCTTGGGTTGTCCTAAGATTCTTTATCTCAAACTCTATTGGGAAGATTGGTTCTTTTCCAAAAAAAGGTTGGTAGGGGGAATATCCAGTAGTATTGCACCATGTTGTGCAATAGGCCCACAAGGCTTTTGGAATTTTAGTGGCCCAGTTTCGTCGATTTGATGAGACTGTCTTAGTCAAGATTTATTCTATGACTTTGTGGGTGCTCTCTACCTGTTCATTCGCATGTGGGTGATATGGAGAGGTAAGTCAATGTTTGACATGATGATTTTGCAAGGTAGATGAAATTTTGTGCCCTGTAAACTGCACTCCTCTATCGGTTATCACCTCCCTTGATAAACCATATCTCACGAATAGTTCAAAAAGGAAATTAATCATTGTTTCTTCTATGGCCCATGGCAAGGATACTGTTTCTACCCATTTAGTTACATAGTTTGTGGCAACCAGTGTATAGACCCTTTGATTTTATGGTGGATTAAACGACTTAACAAAGTCAAGCACCCATCTTTCAAAGGGTTCCACCACCAACTATGGTTGCAGTGGCATTTCATCAGCCTAGCTAGGACGTCCCATCCTTTGGAAACTGTCAAAGGCTTGAACATATTTCTTGGCATCTTTGAATATAGTGGGCCAATAATATCCCATCTGAAGGATCTTATGTCCAGTTCAACAGTTTGTGAAATGTCGGCCACAAGGTTCATCGTGACAAGGTTTCAGGATGGCATACACCTCATCTTCTCGAATGCATCTTTGAATCTGTAAAAATTGGATCTAGTGTGGAAAAGATACTCGCCAATCCATGAAAATCAGGCACTACCTTGGAAATTAAGCTTCCTTTCCTTGGGCGATAGATGGGTTGGTAATTTATCAGCTGTTAGATAATTTTCTACATCTGTATACCAAAGTTCTTTAATTGCTACAACGAATAGGTGCTCATATGGAAACTGATCTTCTGTTGATAACAGATCATTTTTCTTAGGTACCTAAGGCAGGAAGTTTGTAACATGATTTTCTTTTCCTGTCCGGTCCTTTATGGTGGTATTGAACTCCTATAGTGGCAACAACCATCGAGTTACTCGCCCATTAGTGATTGGTTTGTTGTCTAAGTACCTAATGGTAGAGTGGTAAGTATATAGAAAGATTGGATATCTTGTTATATAATGTCTAAACTTATTGATAGCATGTATAACAAATAGGAATTATTTTTCTGTTACTGTGTAATTTAATTTAGCAAGGGTAAGGTTTTTGCTAATATAATAGATAGCATAGGGCTTCCTATCCTCTTCTTGTCCAAGTAAAACACCTATAGCTATGTCTGTTGCGTTAGTAGAGATATGGAAAGGTAACTCCCTATTTGGTCCTCATAACACTGTTGCAGTTGAAATCAACTTCTTCAGATCTGCAAAGGAAACATCACATTTGTTAGAACAGTTAAATTCAACATTACCAATTAAGATATACAAAGGTGCATTTTTTGAAAAATGTTCAAACAATATGCAGTATTACCTCGCATATACAATGAAACTACCTACCTCGATCTGGGTACTGGGTGTGGGTAGTGTAAGAATTACCTCTATTTTCGCTAGATTTACCTGTATTCCTGTCGCAGAGATGTAGTGTCCCAAAACCACACCTTCATTCATCATCATATGACACCTTAAATTTCTCAAGAATAACATGGTGGCAATGCATCATTCAAGTACCTTTTCCAGATTTTGCAAGCCCTGCTCAAAATCACTTCCAGAGGGGGTAAAATTATCCATATAAATTTCAAGTCCTTCGTTGATCAAATTGGAAAAAATGCTTAATATCACCCTCTGAAATGTGGATGGGGCATTGCATAAACCAAAGTGTAAAACTATGTATGCAAGCGTACCCAACAGATAGGTAAATGTTGTTTTGTCCCAGTCTTCAGGGGCGATCTGGATCTAATTATAGTTGTTGAAGCCATCGAGGAAGGAAAAAATTATTTCCTTGCTAAGGTATCGAGAACTTGATGAATGAAAGGAAGTGGGAAATGGTCCTTCTACGTGGCTTTATTTAGTTCCCTGTACTCCACGTAGATTCGCCATTTCCCATTTTTCTTGGGAATGACTACCAATGGGGAGACCCACTGGCTATATGAGATAGGATAAATAAAATTTACATCCATAAAATTTTGCAATTCCTCTTTCATAATATCCCTAAGGTGAAGATTCAACCTTATCTGGGGCTGTTGAATGATGCGAGCACCCTTATCGATGTATATATGATGGGTACATAGCTGGGGATCTATACCTTTCATGTATGGGTATTCCCAGGCAAAATATTTCTTATATTTTTGAAGTACTTGAATAAGCCTTTGTTGCTGGTGGCTATCCAGGTTACCATTAATGTTAAGTATTTTACCTGGTTCAATCTTAATTGCTATTATAAACATCAGTCGTGGGTATATGCTAATCATCTACGTCCCTAGAGGGATCTCCCTATGCTTGATTATCAAGAATGGATTTTAATACTTGCATGTCAGCTTATTCATGAAAAATGGCCTATTAATGAAATTGTTAATCACATCATCCTCCGTCTGATTATTAAATTCAAGAGCTTCTTCCAGTGTGAGAGGAGAGCATATGTTTTCTTTTAAGTATCTAGGTGGGTGTAAGTGAGTATTTACAATAGGTAGAATTGGTTTAGCTTGAGGATACAAAACAAGGCTCTTCACAAAATTTCCTTGCGTAATATTCATGCTCCCCGCACAACATCCTACATAAGCATTTGTCATTTCTAAATAAGGTCAACCCAATATCAAAGGGTGTCCATCTAGCCTACTTCTTGGTTTGATGACTAGAAAGTCCACAGGATATTCCTAGGAATCGACGGAAACAATTACATCTTGTAAGGTTCCTTAAGGTCTGACTACTGATCTATTAGCAAGTTCTAATAATGTTGAGGTGGGTTCCAAAGCTGTAATGCCCAAAACCCTGCAGGTTTCAGTAGTCAGAATATTAATGGTTGCTCCAAGATCTACTAATGTGTTTGGAAAGGTGCAACCTTGTATTTGGATGGTTACTATAGGATTCCCTTGGTCTTCATATTTAATTGGTGCTTGTTTACCTAGAAGTAGGTTAGATAAAGTTCCTACCACATGTACTGTTGGTGGATTTTTCAATTTCCTATGAGGCTTCTTCCCACATAAATCCTTAGTTGTTTTTAAATAGATCGGGATGTCTTGTATGGCCTGGAGGAGTGGAATATTTATACACATTTTTTTCAATTCCCCCAAGATATCAAAATTAGGATAGACAACAGGTTTAGCTATTGTTAATATCTCTGGTAATGGGGGAGAAGAAATTAAAATTTTATCTGAATTTTGTTGTTTGACTGCGTCTTATCCTTGTTTTATTTCCGTAGCAATCACAGTTGGAGGATTTATTGCGGGTTGTTTTTTATTTTCAGTTTCTTTATTTTCTTTTGTGGAAATAATGCACCCTGACCTTCGCCAAATCTCATTACATTCTCATGGTTCTATTTCATTATCCCAATTCTCAAGGACTTGTACATATTGGACAGGTCTATTGTTATTAGGATCCAGATTTGGTTGAGATGGCAGTTGGGGATGTACTGAAAGTTGAGGGTTCTGAAATGGACTAGGAAATGTGGGTTGAGGTTGAGAACTTGCTCCCATGGGTAAATTGTTCATCCCTATAGGGCTCTACTAGTTTTGAGGCCAATTCAAGTTCTGTGAAGTGGAAGAAGCCCACTGTGAAGGGTAAGGACTACTAGCTGAATTTTTCCAGAAGGGGGCAGAGCATTGTTTATTTGGCCAGTCAGCTCCTAGGAAGGGTTGGTTTGACTAGGGTGAAATGGAATACTGTTGGGATTTCCAGGTAGAGAAAGGTGGTTGACCTTGCCATGTTGTTCTAGGATTTTGTTGTTGATGATATTGCGTAAGAAAGAACAAAGACGGGTCTTGTGGCATACCTGAGGGTTGTGCTTGCCATTGTTGACATTGTGCCATTAAGTATGCCGACTCTGTTCCTTCTTCAACTTCTTTGAATACTACTTTTAATCCAGGAAGCGATGGACATTGATCTGTGGCATGGTCCTTGGTGCATATAGAGCACGTCTAAATCGTGTCCAAAAGACATTTTCTTTGACTGTGATTCTTTTGACATCATAAGAAGAATATGGATAGTGTTTGTTTTGCTTCAGCTTGTCTCTATCTAGCATGTAATATGTCTTAATATGTAGTCATCATGCCCAAGGTAAATGTCTTAAAATCTTCTAAGGGGTTTCCGATCTCTATTCTCATCACACCTCCACTGGGAGGTTTGCTTCCTCTAGTCATGGAGTCTCAGATTCGTAGCCCGATGCATGTGCTACCCTGCGAACACCTGATACACAATAAGATAATTTCATCATATTCTTCTTGACAAATGTCACATTTCCCCATCAGATTTAAAGTTTCTACACATTCTTCTCTCATCCACTTTATTAAAATGGCTTTCAAGACTGCTTTTGGTAATGTGGATTGGGGGGATCTCTACAAATTGTACTGAAACTGTTCAGCATATTCTTCTAAAGATTCCTTATCCTTCGTAGACATTTTGAATATTTCATCTTTTAGCTCTCTAGTCCTACAATGGTCCTGATATTTAGTGAGAAAAGCATTTTTCATGTCATCCTAGGAGTTAATGGTGCTTCCACCCAAACCCTTAAACCATTGCAAAGCTTCTCCCTTTAAGGTGGAGGGGAAAAACTTCAACTTTTGAGGATCAATGGTGTAATCATAACCTCTGCACAGGACATCAAACTCAAATAAAAATGCATTCGGATCCTCTGAGGTCATCCAGTGAAAGGTTGGGATATTTTGGAAAGGAATAGCTTTCATCGGGGTGTCGGCTACTGGGTCAATGAAGGATATTCCAACATCGAGGTTTGACCTTGATGTGGTTTATTTTCCATTTAGTTGAATATGTGCCAATATTCTTCAAGGATTTCCTAGTTAGGGGGTGTTATCTGAGTGGGTGGAGTACTCACGATTCGAACAGGCTTTGCTGCACTGTTCATATCTAGGATATTTTATACTTCATTTTTAGCCAGGATCACAGGAGATCCTAATCCAGATGGCTATGGATCTATCTTAGAAGCTCCATTGGTTTCTCCCTCTCCTCTCAAATTGCACAATTTTCCCTCTTTTGAAGGACCAGAGTATTGCTGATTTGGACTTTGGAAACTTTGCTCAGATTTTTCAGTCTTGTTATGGATCTTAGTGTAAGCTATAGTTGGTGATTCTGCTACTTGAGGGATCGAAGTAGAGCCCATCCCAGATGCTGTCTGAGGTCCTACTAATGCCTGAGATTCAACTCTCCAAATGATTTCGTCTATAAAGGTTGGTATCCCAAGGGTCACCGATCCTTGGGATTTGGTGGTTTTTGGTAGTGATTTCTGATCTATTAGTATCTTTTTTCTTCTAGTCATTCATGTAGGTTTTAACCCTGTACAAAAATTACCTGCATACGAATTCTAAAACACAGGAAAAATAAAAATGCGAGAGCATAACACATAAAACACATATACATAGATATTTCCCACTAGATCCCAAAACCGGGACTACCAGCTTGATTTTTCATTATGTTCCTTTCAATGTTACAATACATATTTATACATGCCGAAGCATCCAATACCCATGGACCGAAAACCATCGCGTCCAAAACCATGGACGAAAACCATAGGTAGGTTCACCCAACCTAATATAGGGTCCAAAAAAAATTTCCCAGGGCGCTACCCCGGACCCCGTAAAGGGGGGCTACCCGCCCCCTCAAACCCCCGGACAGGGGGGGGGGGCTGCCGTCCCCCCTATGACCCCCCCACTGCGCAATCGGCGCAACGAAGGGGGGGCTCCACCCCCCCGGTTCACTACGTAGGTTAGCCGTGGAAAGAATATAACACAACCCAACAATTCATTCCTACACAACCTCTGCGTATCTTCTGAGAGCGGGCGCTAGGAGAAAGGTTTTTGATTGTTGTGTACGTGGGTTCTGACCTCCTGTTTTCAACACCCAATTCTCTTCAGAGACACAAATTAACTACTATCTTGAAAACCTCCCTGGCAATAATGCCAAAATGTTGGTGCACTAAGATGACTTATAAGTCAACCTTAATCCTACATTAATATGTCGACTTGGGATTTGTCTGTCTATTTCAAGGTTGTAAGCATTGTTTATGTGATATTAATCAGAGAGTGAAATGCAAGTAATTAATCCTAACAAATCGTTGTCAAAATAAGCAATCACTTAACAACTCATCAATTCTTAGAAATGTAGAACATGAATTACTCTATGATTCGAAATCGAAAAGGTAAATTACTTATAACTAATTCAAACCAAGATCTCAATCCAATGTCCTAATACAAGAGAGGAAATCAACCTTAGTAATAAAATCCACACACATTAAAAGATACTATTCAAATCATACTTAATTACGAAGAATATTAAAAAGAGAGAAATAACCGCAAAAAGCATATAATTAAGAAGGAACAAAAATCATATACAGGTTACTTTCTGTAAATGAATACGATATTCATTAAGCTATATGATGTACACTAATTCAACCTAGAGAAGAAATAACAACGTAAATCTTGACAGTAAAATGGAAAATAACATAATACAAGGAGCAGTGGATGTTCTAGCGACCTTGCCCAAGGCCTCCAAAAGAAAACTGCTATCGAAACTCAATACATGGATTTCCTGGGAACTTCTAAGTCTTTCATTAATTGCCAAAAGAATTACATAATCGCTTTGAATTCTTAAAGTTCAATCTGTGTTCGCAGTCTTGATTGAATTTTACAATTTACAAAGTTACAAGTTACTTTGGTTTTGATTCACTAGCATTATATATTCTATGAACAACTAGCAAAATCAGATCTTATCCTGAGGATCAGAAGATCCTCAGGATTTCTCAGCTGAACAATCGGATTTCCACATCGATCCTTCATTTTTCGTCCGCCTTTAGCATGGTTCGCATAGTTGTAACCAATGACTTCTCCTTTTCTTGGCACTGTTGTCTCATCCGCAAGGAACAATAGTTGTCCAATCTAGGAAACCTACACATAAACAAGCAGAAACTTAAGCTTTTGATACCAAACACATGTGATTTGTCCAACATTGCTTCCTATTTTATTTTCATGGTCTTTATTCGAGAATATGCTCAAGATGGGAGTAAATTCATGGAAAACTATATGATTAATTACACAATTGAGGAGGAAAAACATACCTTTTCACGACCCAACAATTATGACAATGACATTGTGAAATTTTGTTACTAATTATTAACGAGTATGATAGGAAACCATGATATGCACTCACATGTGATGAGTCGATGACATCTGGTTTGGCGGAATGAATATTTTGTTTTTGAAATTTTAAAGTTTAGTTTTGATCTTGTTATAAATTCTAATGACATGTTAGTGGCTACATGCACAGGTTAGTTGCTTGGCCGAATGAATCACTCATGGGCGATGGGGCTATAGAAATGGATAAAACTACATGGGAGGGGTTGGACAGTGTCCCTAATTTCACCCGCTAGCACCCCTTCCATGACTTGGGCTAGAAGGGTTGGGACACCTTGACCTTGAAGATCACAATGTCATGAGGGAAAATACCGAATTGGGTCACTCTAGATGATTTACTAGGGGGTGTGCATCAAGGAATATCCCTAGATCCCTAGCACCATTAGTCTCACTATAGTAGGCAACATGAGGGATGATAGTGATCTTTGTCATTGCACCTGTAATTTCCCCTCGTAGTCACTGGATGCCTGAAGGGAAAGTAGTGTGGCACCCTTGGAACTTCAAGGAAAGGTCTTGAAGGGAATGACCAACTTGGCACCCTTGGCATCAAGAAGAAACTATTAGGCGTGGCACCCTTGGAACTTCAAAAGGGAGTTCTTGAAGGGCACGACTGACTTGGCACCCTTGGGATAAAAAAAGAACTGCTAAATATAATCAAGATATGAAAATATTACTAATTAACATCAAGTGGTAAATGATGTTAGAACCAAGGGAATTAAATCAAAATAAAAACTTGGGGTAAAGGGAGAATAACAAGAAATAAAAATATTGTACCTTGAGAAGTCTACCCTTCCCATGGTTGAAAATATTAGGTAGATAATGTACATAAGTATTTTAATAGGTAAAAGGGTGGAAGAGGGAAATAGAGTTAATTATAAATATTAATACTAAAATAGTTAAACATCATTAAGAAAAGAGGGTGTTGAATTAAAATAAATATTAGTAAATTAACTTAGAGAAATTTGGAGAACCTCCATGTGGCAAGAGAGAACATAAAAATATCCATGTAAGAGGAAGATTAAGTTAAATTAGGAGGTAGTTATGGGACCAAATATGAGAATTATCTATTGACTTCAGTAATGAACACAAATTAAGGAATAGAAAAGGGGGTTCAAGATACAAATACGAGAAGAAATAGGGAGTCTTGTTGGGAGAGGCAAAATATTATTTTTGAATTAAAATTTAAGTAAATAATCTTGGAGAGCCTTGGTGAGAGGGTGACACATGGGTGGCTGAATAATAAAACTTTTGGATTAATAAAAATAATTAATTATATATGAAGTTCCAAGTGTCACTTATGAATCCTCCTATATAAAAATGGGGCAAGCCATGGGAGAGGGGACATTTTGATTACCTTATTGTTGGATGGATGATATTATGTCGTTGTAAGTGGATACAAGCTATAGTTGAGTTTGGTGAGGTATAGTTCTTTAGAGATGGGAATCTTGATCCAAGGAGTGCTCACCTATTTCAGCTAGCACCTTCCTCCATTGTACAACCCCATTGCAACTCGGGGGTCCATGGGGAAGAAGAGTACCCACAGAGTAGGCTAGGAGGTCAAATGGTGGGTCCCTACATTCAGTTAGAGCACATCAACCTTCACACTTGGAGGTGGAAGACAACAAGGGAGTGCAAGTAGCTGCAAGGCCAAGATCAAATCTCCTCTCCAAGTGAATGATACTTGGGGCATTTATGATGCTCTTTTATATGGTTTTGTTGTGTGTATGGTTAATATAATATAAAACATATGATATGTGGAATGTAATGTATTCGTGGATGTTTGATGTAAATGCCTTAATATCTCTAATTTTCCAATGTTTATCTTCTAATTGTTGTATTCCAAATTTATTTGCATTGTTTTAAAAGACAAAAAGAATATTATAGGGATGGTCCCTACACCTAGTATCAAAGCCATGTTTCAACCTCTAGGACCTATGGGCCTTTTTTACCTCTGTAATTTTCAAATGTCTCCTTGGCTATGGTAATATAAACCTTTGGAAGACATTATTTTTGCATCTAATTGAATCATAGCGCTTTGTAGTTTTCTACTATTACATAACTCTTCGTTGAAGGGTTGACAATATTAATTTTAACTAGTTTTCATCTCTTGGCAACAGAGTCAACCAACAGATCCTCTTCCAAGGGTAATAGTGACCCCATGTTGAAATGTGGCAACAAGAATATTCCAATTTTAATTTGTCTTTGAATTAAACTTGTGAATTAAAATCAAATTTAGTCTCACCAGCTGCTTGGAAATAATTAATTAATTCATTATGAATTAATTAGTTGGAGAAATTCAAGTTAGAATTATTTCTGAAGTCATGCAACAGTTATCCGTTAAATTAAGGAGATTATCCCTTAATTAAGGAGATAAGATTGAGTTGTATTTGAATTTTAATTAGTTAGCTCAATTTATTGAGTTAAATCCAGTTAAATTAGTTCCAAACTGTTTGAGGAACTAATTGTGAGTTATCAGTTAGTTGATGCATGCATGCACTCAACCAGTGTACTCCAGATAGCTGAAGATTCTCTCATCAGAAACTCATGCATGTCTATTCTGAGAAAGACCTAGTTGAGATTAAAGTCAAGGACAATGTACTATCAGTTGCATGTTTTCTCTTATAAAGGAAGCTCATGCATGCAGAAGGAAGAAGGCTCCTGGAGGATTGCACAGTTCTGATAGGGTGTGAGATCAGTGTGAGAGGTCAATGTTCCACTTGGTTGAGACTTTTCCACTTG
This sequence comes from Pinus taeda, assembly GCA_000404065.3. Classification (NCBI taxonomy): domain Eukaryota; kingdom Viridiplantae; phylum Streptophyta; class Pinopsida; order Pinales; family Pinaceae; genus Pinus; species Pinus taeda. The sequence continues at coordinate 40,680 of APFE031003746.1, read as the reverse complement.
GTAACAGGAGGATCACCGAGGAGAAACTGCGCAAGGAAATAGGAGCTTGGAGGGCAGTGGAGAAGGCTTGTGGGAAGCTTTGATTTCCTACGAGCATCTAGGAGGATTGTAATGAGAGCTGGCTAGCTTTGAGAGCCAAGGATTTGTATAATTATGATGTATTTCCACCTTGTATGATAATGCAAATAGTGGGGTTTTTAGCTGAGGCTTTCCCCTGAGAATTTTCTGTGTTTCATGTGCATTGATTCTTCTACTTTTGGTTATATGTGTTTAGCTCGATTCTAGCTCAATCTTTAAGCTTCCGCAAAGAAAATTGATAGTAGAAGTAGATTATAGTATTTTGCTTTGGTATATTGCATTATCGAGTTAATCTACAGTCAAATTTTCTAAATAGGCCTCAGAGCGAGATTTGTAGAGAATTTGCAGAATTTCTACATGGTATCGGAGCCTAGTTTATCAGCGCAGTGAACAGTATATGGAGAAGGGATCCTTGGAAGGATCGGACGGTGAGGCATTAGCCTCTCAGTTTGAAATGGACTTTACCCTCATCGCGTGCATGGTGTCATCAATGATGGGTTGTGTCTGGTATATTGAAAGTGGAGCCTCATTTCACATGACCAGTGATAAAAGTTTATTCGGTACCTTGGAGGAGAAAGACATCAAGATGCACATAGAGATGGGTGACGATGGAAAGTATAATGTTTCAGGAGTGGGTACGGTTGCTTTTAAGAGGGAGCATGGAGTTCCTATCACCTTGACAGATGTGAAGTATGTGCCTAGACTGAAGAAGAACTTGGTATCGGTTGTGATGTTGGAGGAAAAAGGCTATGATGTTGTCTTCAGTAAAGGAAAGGTGTTCCCAAGACACATAGCCATGGGTCAGACCAAGAGGATAGGGATTCAGGTGAAGAATCTCTATAAACTAGAGGTAGATGATTGTGCAGCATTGGGTATGAAAGAAGAATTGGTGCAAAGCTAAGACATTGGTGAGTTGTGGCATAGGTAGTTGGGCCATTTGCATCATGGGACTTTGAAGATAATGCAACAAATATCTACAGGACTTCCCAAAGGTAAACTTGAAGAAGTTGACACATGCAAAGGTTGTACCTTAGGAAAGTACACCAAGTCTTCCTTTCATGATTGAGACAGTCGAGCAAAGGCTATCTTAGTGCGAGTTCATATTGATGTGTGTGGACCATTCTTGCCAACATCCACAATTAAGCAAAGGTATTATGTGATTTTCATTGATGATTTTTCTCGTAAATGCTGGATTTATTTCATGTAGAAGAAGGACCAAACCTTCTCAAAGTTTTGTGAGTTCAAAGCTTTGGTCAAGAAAGAGTCAGGGAAGAAGATCAAGGCCTTGAGAAGCAACGACCGTGGAGAATATGTCTCTCAAGAGTTTAAGAACTTCTATGCAGCGGAAGGAATTAAACGAGAGTTGAAGACAACTCATAACCCACAGCAGAATGGGGTGGTCGAGAGGAAGAATAGAACTATTGTAAGGGAAACTTGGGCATTGTTGCATGACCAAGGCTTACCACTTCACTTGTGGGCTGAGGCATGCAACACAGTGGTCTATTTTCAAAATAGAATCCCGCATCACATACTTGGGATGAAGACACCAGAGGAATTTTTCTCCGGTAAGAGACTAGATGTGGGTCACTTCAGGATCTTTGGCTCATCGGTATATTGCCATGTGACAAAGGATACACAAAAGAAGCTTGAGCCAACAACAGAGTTGGGGATACTTTTTGGGTACATTGATACACCTCACAACTATTGGGTGTAATTGCCTATTATTCATAGGATAGTGGTTTGCAAAGATCTTAAGTTTGATGAGCCGAAGGCCATGCGAGTTTCCCTTGAGAGGGAGCTCCAACTACAGGTTGTGAAGGAACTGTTGGTTCCTAAGGAGGAGGAGCCTCAAACTGATGTGGAGCAGCCGCATGGAGAGGTTCAAGGAGTGGAGACATCCACTCAAGCAGAGTCTTCCAGAGATGGACGGAAGTGCACAAAAGAAGCTAACAGATTGTTGGAGGATGTGAAAGAGAATGTGGGAGCACCATATTCTCAATGTAGACACAGGAGGTCACCTGAGAGGTACACTGGATACATGGCCCTTGCTAGGGAATTTGTTGAGACCGAGCCATCTTCCTTTGAAAAAGCAATGCAGTAGCTGATTGGGTTGATGTTATGGTGGAGGAGTATGACTCCATAGTTCGTGACAATGTTTGGGACGTGGTTCTGAGATCAAAGAACAAGTCAGTTGTGAGTTCTCGTTGGCTTTACAAGGTAAAGCAAGCTACTGATGGTAGTGTGGAGAAGCATAAGGAAATATTTGTTGCACATGGTTTTTCAAAGGTCGAGGGGATTGACTATGATGAGACTTTTTCACCTATCGCAGGGTACTCATCTATCAGATCTATGTTGGCACTATCAGCACAAATGGGTTGGAAGATCCATCAGATGGATGTGAAGACGACATTCCTCTATCACAATAATATCCCTCTTCTTCTTTGTTGGGCCATATGCATAAGTAGGAATGAGAACATTTTTTATAACAAAAATTTCGCACCTGAAAAAATGGGAGCACATATTATTGTGATATATGATCTTATTCCAGAAGGGGAACAAATTGTCTCTATCCACACCATAATTGTTGAAGCTATCGATTCCACAAAAACTTGGGCTTATTTCGACAAATCTTCAAATCAAAACATCAGCAGTGGTGGTGCAATCCTTTATCTAAAAAATGAACTCTACTTCAAAATGTGTTTTGGGTTTGGCCCTAGAACTAATAATTTTGTTGATTATACAGTTTGAAACTTATTCTCATATTTTCTCTAGAAAAAGTATGCATGAAGGTTCAGGTATTTGGGGACTCCAAAATTGTCATTGAATGGTTTAATCAAACATCTCAATTTCAAACACACACACACTTGCACACACGCACACGCACACACAGATATATGCTGGAAGAGATTTTTATGATAAAAGCACAATTTAAATAGATTTCATGTTGTCACATTTATAGGGAGAGGAACAATATTTTCGATCAACTATCCAAAGAAGGTGCGCAACAAGAGCCGGGCACATGGGTGATACATGAATACAATGGATCAAAACATTATCATTATTATCACCGTCCTTTCATCAACCTTGTCGGGAATGCAAAGAGGGACTAGTACATAGGAAAGACAGAAAATGCAGACCAAATTTTTTGTCTCTTACTATTAATTTTTGTTATTTTCTACACAGTCCTTTTTTGAAAATATGTATATATAAGCAACATGGTAACCAATGACACCAGAGTATATATATATATATATATATATATTAGGATCTCATTGCTACTATGGACAAAGATCGTTACTATTTTCGGAGATATATGGATATGCTATATCAACATCTACTACATGTAATTTTCATTTCTTCACTAATGGAAATTACAAATTTTCCTTCGAGAAATGTTAAATTATTTTATTTACTTTATTAAGAGTTAAGTGTAAGTTTAATTAAATATATGATTCAATTTTTTACTAATATTTGATTAATTTGAAATTTAAATTTTTTTTTAAAAAACCAAGTTTAATAATTTCACTTATTATATTTTAAGTAAAAAATAATGTCCTTTAATTCAATTTACATTTCATGATCAAAATAACAAAATTTATTCTATAATTAAATCTAGTTAAATTCATGATTTTTTTTAATTATAGATTAATATATGAATTAAAAAAAAAAAAAAAATCATTGAAACCTTTACTCCCAAATAAATTGTAAAAAACAACTTTTATGAATCTTATTTATTTTATTTTATTTAAATTTAAAATTTAAAATTATGGACCAACTTTTCTTACCTTATTTTTTATCTAAATTTATAAAATATAATAAAAACTACGTGTGAGATGTAACCCCCTTTAACGTTTAAAAGACACTACTTTCCCTTTAAAAATCTACCTTTACACATCTTTATAATGTTAATATAACTTAATATTTAAAAAACTTCAAAAATCTATCTTTGCCCATGTCTATAATGTTAATATGGGCTTAATGTTTCTGCATGTATATAATGGATTTAATGTATTATTATTTAATTCAATGCCAATCAATGCTGCAGAATAAATACATGTTTCCTGTTCACAAGCACGTTGATTTTACTTTATGCAGTAATTTGTTTTCAGGGGTGTTTTTTTGTACTTGGCTGTTTCGGGGTCTTTTTTTTTGTTTTTTGTTTCTATAATTTGGAAGTGATTTGAATAGAACTTTATCAAAATCCCGGAGAAAATGCTAACCAGTTATGAAACTCCATTTAAAAAACTTGTACTCCGCGTTGAGGTGTTGCACCATAGTATTTTTCAAAAACAGAAAAAACGCTTTTTTTTTAATGAATGAACAATGTTCTTTCTTGGGAAAATATAAATCAGCACATACATAATTAGAGTTCATAGATTCTAAGTTCTAGGTAGCCTGAGCAAAAAAAAAAATCGGTTCGATCCTTGTGTTTGTTTGTTCTCTATCTCAGCGAGAACAGTCGAGCGAAACACAAAGGATGCAAAGGATGCACATATGTGCTGTCGAAGATCCAAATTCAAAACTTGTAGACCGACCATGTCAGTCATATTCATCATATCAGATAAGAAGTTGGGTGCACAGATCTGTCAACAAAATAGAGTGGGAGATGGAGCATGCGAGAGAAATAGACTCGATCTAAATGACAGCCCTCCATATTCAATACAGTCCTAACAAAGACAATCCTATAAAAGTAACAGATGAGGTAGTTACAAAAAGAAAACAGGGTTTGGTAGATGGCTTTTTCAGTCAGCATTTAGATCATAAAATGTCCAATCCCCTGCAGTGAGCTAGAGTCATAAAACTAGAAAGAAATTATTGCATACTCTAAGCAGCAACCTTTCTTGGATAGACGATTTGCTTCTTCATTTTGGATCTGGTAGATATGTGAAATAGTGATAGGGTGAAACTCTTTGATCAAAGACTAAACTCTGCATTTCCAGACATCAAGATTTGGAAAGTTGAGGGAACCTTTGTCGTTTGACGAGTCGATGACAGATTTGGAGTCTCCAAAAACGGAAAGATCCGTGAGGCCAAGCCAAAAAGCACAGTACATAACTCCTCAGAGTGCAAGTAATTCAACTCTAGTGTTGGATCCCTATCCACAGTGCCAGTGGAATCTGTAAAAAGTCCCAGGCCCAAGATGAATGGCCATTTTGAAACCACATAGTCCAAAGGAGGAGGCCCCATCAAAAAATCCAACCAAAAAGTTAGACCAGATGTTACAAGGAGGTGGCGGACATTTAGGAACAGGGGCGAGTTGGTAGAGTGTTCTAGATAGAAGGAGATAATTTTGCAGCTGGAGAGCCAGATGTCGGGGAACACATGGTAAAAAATGAGGGCATTTCTCGTCCGCCAAATGCCCCAGATGATGAAGAAGGCAAGAGTGCAATGTGATTGGTGTTCCACAGTCCAACTACTAAGACAAGAGACAATATTAAAATGGTCCCAATCAGCAGGTGAGTTAATCAGAGGTAGCACACAAGTCCAGACAAAAAAGGAGAGTGTTCTAGATAGAAGGAGATAATTCTGCAGCGGGAGACTCGGATGTTGGGCAACACATAGTAAAAAATGAGGGCATTTCTCGTCCGCCAAATGCCCCAGAGGATGAAAAAAACCATAGTGCAATGTGATTGGTGTTCTGATCCGAATGAAAAATAGCATCAACCCATGGTATTCATCCACCCATGGAATTTAACCATGGTATTGTAAGTGGCATCCACCCATGGTATTTGTCCATGGTATTGTGACATCCACCCATGGTATTTATTCACCCATGGAATTGACCTGTGGTATTCTAACTGAAAAATACTATAAGTAACAAGTCACATTTTGTAAAATGACAGTTTGTCCACCATAATGTAGCTCTTATAGTTATTCTTCATTTTAATAAAAAATTTCTTTATGGTTTTTTTATTCGGCATTCTATTCTTTTTCTTCTACCAATTTTTCAGATGTTTGGAGTCTTCCCCCCGAAATCCATTTTAATGTTTTACATCTTGGGGGCTTCCCCCCAAGATCCGGATCAGTGGTATTAGAGCAGGTTATGATTCCATGGGAATGAGGGTTTGACGTATATTTTAGGTTCAAAATTTTCAGCAATATTTAACAAACTTCAGGCATGTGCTATGTCCTCCACAGAGCATTTTCTTGGGCCAAGCAGGATTTTTTTTTGCAGGAATGTCTTTGGACGGCGAGTTTGCAGATCATATATGAAATTTTTGTGGAAACATTTACCAAAACAAATAGCAGATTTGGATTCTTTGCAAAAAAATACCCAAATTCAAAAAAAAAAAATCGACAGAATTGGAGTTCGGATGTAGGAGATATCGCTAATTTAAAATCAGTTATGTTTTAGAAATTATTTCTGATGACAACTAGTGGACAACGATTCTCCTATCATTTTTTGAAGTTTTTGTACAGAATTCCGGAAAAAAGATTGTAGATTTGAGGTCCTCTTGAAAAATCACCCAATTTAAAAAAAAAATGGGTCGAATCGGAGTTTGGATGTGGGAGATATCGTTGATTTAAAATCAACTATTTTTTCAAAACTTTTGTTACGGCAGAAAAATTGCAGGGCGAATATGAGATTCTAGAGTGTCTAGATAAGGATTTTCATCACATGGGAAGATGCAAAATGGTCCTTCTGCTTCCAAAAATAGGTTATAATAAATATTCTGAATTATATTAACTGAATTATGTCCATTTTAATTCTGAAGCAACATTCGGAGCGGGTTCTCGTTGGAAACGTGCCCTCCCAGCCCACTTTAATAGGCACCTGCTTCATATTCATCAATTTCAGCATAGCAGCATTTGACTTGGGTTATTTGGAGACGTGCCCTCCCACCACAGACTATATAGGCACATGCTACTTCATCAACAACCAACATCATAGTTATGGGTCAACCGCATAAAATCTTTGTCATCGAAGTCCATTCGCTAGATCACACACTGTTAGTATCACAGTTGGTCACAAGCATTACATGGCATCTCTATTCTCGAATCTTCATTTGTCATGGTTATGGGTCATTCACAAACCCACACTTCATCGAAGTCCATTTGCTAGGCCGCACATTGTTAGTATCACAGTTGGTCACAAGCATTACATAGTATCTCTATCATTGGATCTTTGTTCATCATGGTTATGGGTCATCCGCAAACCCACACTTCATCGAAGTCTATTTGCTAGGCGGCACACTGTTAGAATCACAGTTGGTCACAAGCATTAAAGGGTATCTTTATCCTCGGATCTTTGTTCATCATGGTTTTGGGTTAACCACATAAAACCCTTATCTTCAGTGGCTCTTCATATTCAGCAAAGGCTTCGCAAGAGGGAACTTTATGCAATGGGGACCATTGCTTTTTAAGGAAGGAGGAATGATCCGAAAGGAAAATGGCATCAACCCATGGTATTCATTCAATTCGAAAATTTTCAATTTTGAAAAAAATCACCAATATACTTTAAAAAAAAATTCACTTATATGAGATTTTCGGAATAACATTGTGTAATATGCGTGATCCGTTCAATTTTTAGAATGGTGACTCCATCCATAATCAAGGACCAAAGAGAGCTTTGTGAAACCTTGGATTGTTAGCACATATTACACAATGCTATTCCAGAAATTTCTAACAATATGATTAACTGTAGAAACTTCCAATCACTCACTTACATGTTTTAAAATCTATCAAATTTACTTATAATCTAAATATAAATACGTCTTGCTTTAGCGTGCTTGACCTCCCTCTAATCTATTTGGAATATACGCTGCAATCCAATAATGTTTTTTACAATTTAACCAAAAAGAAAGCTCATTAAATCAATTAAAACAACTTTGAAATATGACGCCCATATTCTCCTTATGTACTTTAATACGAATCTATCTTTGATGAATAATGCCAAATCCAACTAATTATCCCGAATTTTAATAATTTATAATCTAACTATTTTGAAAGGACTTAAAAT
>APFE031003746.1:0-31983 GCA_000404065.3 Pinus taeda | reverse complement strand
ATATATAGAGTAAGAAATTCTAATCTATTGACAACTTAATCAAATCCCACCAAAAAAACATATTCGGAAAATAAAACTTCAAAAACATACAGATAGACAAAGGCCTTTCCGCAAGCGATTTGACGTGAGTTTTAGAAACATAGGTCTTTGGAGGGGAAACGAGGGTTTACAAGGTTACAGTTGTAGCAGCAACTGGATTTTCATATAAATTCAACGAGGGTTTTGCCAGGTTAGAGTTGCAGCAGCAGCTGGATTTTCATATAAATTCAACGATGGTTTTGCCAGGTTAGAGTTGCAGCAGCAGCTGCTGGATTTTCATATAAATTCAACGAGGGTTTATTGTGTTAGAGTTTTTTTTAGGAAAAAAATGGTAAAGTTGTACCATGATTATATTAAAAAATAACAACAGTATAAAGTAGAGAATTATTACATTCCAGAATAACAAACCCCATAAAATGGAGAATTAAACTAACAACTTAATATCTGAGAGTGACTTAACAGGCCCACCTTATCACACTATGCTAGCCTTAGGCACTCTTAACAGGCGCACCCAATGCCAGCCATAGGTATTAAGAGCCTCCCACAACAGATTTTTGTGTGTCGTCTGAGAGGCGTCTCGGGCTTCGAGTGCTGCAGCGCGCAGAGTGGCAACGGTTCTCACATTGGCCTCCCAGAAGGTGACCATGGTGTAAGGCAATCGGTGCTTGGCACACAGCGATTTCACAAGGGGAGAAATCTTTCTGAGATTGTAGCGAGGCAAACGCGGGAACATATGGTGCTCCACCTGAAACTGCAATCCCCCGTGAAACCAATCCATCCACGGGTCACACTGTATATCGAGCGTTCCCCTCGCCTGATCTTCAATCCACGATTCGCTGCACGGCCTTCCGACATAGCTCTCCGACGAAAAATGATTCAAACAGAACTGGACATGCTGGATTCCGGTCACCGCGAAGCTGGAGAGCACGAAGGCAATTCTTTCCGGCCAGGAAGGCAGGCAGGACACGAGCAACGAAAACCAAGTCCAGAAGAACAAAAGCCCTGCAACATCTAAACCCTTGTTGGGTACCCTATTTTTGGACAAATGTAATGCAATGGACTGCAGAAACAGAAGTACCCGGGCAACGGCCATGGTAGGATAAAATGTCCAATGCTGGTAACTTACAAGAAACCTAGCAAGGCCATCAAAATTCATTTGCTTGTCATAATAATAAGAATGCAAAGAACCAAAATAACCCGAGGAGACTGCAAACAAGGGTACATATTGAAGATCAGGATCAAAGTCTAAACTATTGCAAGAAATATGATGGACATTATGACTTCTCTTCCACCAGCCCATACCAATCCCAGTCAAGCCATTACCTGCGAATAACTGAATAAACTTATCAATTTTCTTATGACCCACAAGCTCAGAGTGGCCTGAATCATGGCCTATAAAAGCACTCTGAATCCATACCAACCCAAATATAATCCCACATCCCACATGTACCCAGAACCCTTCATAAAACACCACACCCACAATACAGGCCCCCATCATTGCCACCATAAATAGCACTGTCAAGACATAATCAGACAAAGAATTCTGAAACATCCCAGCCTTCTTCAGATCCCCCAGAAGCTTCCTGTAGTCCTTGGAGATCTCAGAGAGCTGGTAGTTAATAAGAAACCCAATCAAGAACTGATCCAAATGCTTCCATACAGAGCCTGGACGATAGGCAATGAATGCATCTGTCACATCTTGGCCTGCTAGGTTTAACAAAGGCAGATCCCCCCCGGGATTCTTGTGTAGCTATTCTGTAACGTCGTACACTTTCCCGTGTATTGAAACCCATAAGTCTCCTTCTTTGTCGTGGGCTTTGAACTCTTCTAAGCTGATTTTCCTGCTCCTAAGCTCTTCCATGGCGGTCACTGCTATGGCGGACTAGTCTCAGATCCAATGGCAGAGGCGGACTAATCACGGATCCAATGGCAGGGGCGCCTGGTTTTTTCAATTAGGTCTCTGATATATAAAGCTATCTCTTATTATGTTAGAGTTGCATCAGCAGCTGGATTTTCATATAAATTCAACCTGGTTTATTTTCAACGAGGGTTAATTAGGTATTAGGTTACAGTTGCAGTAGCAGCTGGATTTTCATATAAATTGAATTTCATGGTATTTATGATAATAACTCAAACATCCAGTGGATTTTTTACATCTTTTTCTCGGGATCGGCTCGTACGATCTTAATTTTAACTTTTTAAAAGACAGTAGGATAATTTAGTTTTCAAGTCAGTAGGGGGGTAATCATTAATATTGACTATTTTCAAACTATTATTGGAGATAGTGGATAGCTATAGTTGGCTGGGATAGCTATTTTGGACGTTATAGGTTAATGTAGACTTACTCTTCACTTGATTTATTCATCACTTTATCGTTGTTGATTGTTATTAATTAATGCAATTGCAATCTTACTCCGGTCAATGTAAGAAAAAAAATTGATTCTTATCTAAGGTAAGCTTTCACTCATGCCAATCCCTTAAGTAAATGATAAGTTTTCCCTACAAAGGAAGAGGTAAGCTTTCACTCCTGTCAATCCAGCTAGGTAAAAAATAAGTTTTCCCTGCTAAAAAAAAGGTAAGCTGTCACTCCTGCCAGAGTCCTTTGCTGTTAAGCTATTTACTTACTTCCAAAAAAACAAGTTGAGGTCTTAATTTTAATTTATGAAAACGGTAAAATAATTAAAAAAGACTGAAAGAATTACTGCTTTTAAGACTCTCTGTTTTTTAAAACAAATTTGAAATATCTCTTCTTTTATCTCATGCAATTTAGAAATTAAATAGGATGATCCAGTGAGGCACAAAAATTGCAGCATACTATTCAAATTGCACATTATCATTTATACCAAGTATAATGATTCAACGAGGGTTTTGCCAGGTTAGAGTTGCAGCAGCAGCTGGATTTTCATATAAAATCAAGGATGGTTTTGCCAGGTTTGAGTAGCAGCAGCTGCATTTTCATATAAATTGAATTTCATGGTATTTAGGATCAATAACTCAAATATCCAGTGAGTTTTTTATTTCTTTTTCTCTTGATGGGATCGTACAATTTCAATTTTAATTTTTTTAGATAGTGGAAAATTTATAATAATTCAGTTTTCAAGTCAATAGAGGATAGTCATTAATATTGGCTATTTTTAAATTACTACGGGGATAGTGGATAGTTATTGCTGGCTGGGGATAGCTATTTTGGAAGTTATAAGTTAATGTAAACTTACTCATTACCTTATTTTTGGCTGCTATCAGTTAATGCAATTGCAAGTTTATTTTTGTTAATGTAAGAAAAAACGATTCAGCAGGTAAGGGGTAATCTTTCACTCCTGCCAATCTTCCTAGTAAAGGGTAAACTTTCACTCTTGTCAATCTCTTTAGTAAAGGTAAGCTTTCCTTGTTAAGTAAGAGGTAAGCTTTCTCTCCTGTCAATCCAGCTAGGTAAAAGATAAGCTTTCCTTACTAAGTAAGACGTAAGCTTTCACTCCTGCGAGAAGCCTTTACTGTTAAACTATTTTCTTACTTCCAAAAAAACAAGTTACAGCCTTAATTTTCATTCATGAAAACTGTAAAAGAATTAAAAGAAATATATAAGAATTACTGATTCTGTTTTTTAAAACAAATTTGAAATATCTCTTTTTTATAGAAATTAAATATGATGATCCAATAAAGTACAAAATTGCAGCAAGCTATTCAAATTGCACATTATCATTTATACCAAGTATAATGATTCAGTGGATACACCAGTGAGACTCTTACAAATTAATTCCAAACCCCAAAAACTACAACATGCTCTTCAGACTAAACCTAATAATTTATACCCATGGAGATCTATCAACATCAAAAATACATACCTAACCTGATAAAAGCACACCAAACTAAACTTATGGAACAGATATCTAATAGTGCAGGTAATATAAGTTCTTGCCGGCCATTAAAACTTATAAATTCATCCCATATGGGCCCACTGGCATACACACAAGATTATTTCGAGACAATATAGTGCAGGTAATACAAGTTCTTGCCGGCCATTAAAACTTATAAATTCATCCAATATGGGCCAGTGGCACACACATAAGATTATTTCCAGACAATAGAATATATTATATAGAAAGGGGGCAAAAACAAGGAAGCAGTGAAGCTTAGCCAGTGTAACGCCTGCACCGAGTGAGAGAAGTGCAGCGAGAGCAGCAGCAGCCCCACAGGTGGAATTCTTCCCGAACGATCCATTGCGAAACCAAGAACAGGTTCCGCTTGAATTTTTTTAGAAGAGTATGAGAGCGCACCGCCGGCCGGCAGGGCAGGAAATTCAAATCTGAAACACCAGTCAAATTATTCGTTTAGATCGTTTTAACAAAAGATCTTCACGGTTTCAGGAAAAAATTACCTGTATTTCAGGTGCAAATCAGCCCATGACGGGCCATTTGCCCCTCTCAAATTACATCCCTGCGCGGCGGGTGAACCTGCAGAAAAAGGGCAGTTAAGTAGGGAAGGGGAGGGCACTGTGATCAAAGGATTTAGTGATCTCAGGCTCTGGATTTAGCTAATGTTGAGTTGGCACGATTGTAAACATGTTGGTTTTTCAATGTCTAACTCCGGCTCTTAACTCTCGGCATCATCATATCTTGTATAGTTCGAGAATCGGCATCAGCATATCTTATATAGTTAGGTTTTATGGGAATTTATTTGACTCATACAGCAATAAATATATTTGGAGGTATAGTTTCATTCATGCGGGGTAGTATAGATTTTGTGATTGTGTAAGTGGAATAAGTGGAGTTGTTTATAATATGATTTTTTGGAGATTTTGGTGACGGAATCTGGAGGAAGAAATTGAGGTTAAATCTTGATTTGTTGCAAACTGTATATTAGATATTTGGATTCAGCACCATGAAAAACCCCTGGGACGCTTTGATTGTGCAGAAACTAGCTATTAAACTTGCGATTCCAATAAATTGCTGTGCAGAAACTAGCTATTAAACTTGCGATTCCAATAAATTGCTGCCGGATTTTGACCTGAAAAACCCACCGGAAAGGCTTTCAAAAAGTCACATTATAGACAACTGCTATTCTTATACTATGGATTTTTTTGGATGCAATCATATTTTCAACCATTATTTTTTTTGTAGGTACACGGGTTGGGTTTCACTTATGTCATGATACCATTTAATATAATCTCTTTGGACACAACTACATCTTCAACTATTACCTCTTCCCAAGTACATGGGTTGGGCTCCACTATGTCATGATACAATTTAATATAATTTCTTTGAACACAACCACATTCAACTATTACCTCCCACACATTCAACTATTACCTCCTTCCAAGTACATGGATTGGGCTCCACTATGTCATGATACCATTTAATATAATCTTTTTGAATGCAACCACACCTTAAACCATTACCTCTTCAAAAGTACATGGGTTAGGCTCCACTTATGTCATATGGAAAACTCCATGCTTTTTACCATTAAATCTAAATCTTTTGAGTCCTAAAATTGAAAAACATAAAAATAGGTTTAATTCATTTATGTGTTCATAAACTACAAGAAAATGGTGTTTTAAAATATATAAATACATTCCATTTTAAAAAGCAGTGAAACTTCTAACCTGTCTTCTTTCTCTTTATTTCTTAAATAAAAAAAAATTGATCCTCTTTGAAAATCTCCCTCTTTTTCTTTTCCATATCTTTATAAGATTGTCCTTGTCATGACAAACTGAATGGGTTAATATTACTCATTATAAGACTATTATTTAGATTTAGGTAATAAGTTTAAGTTCTCTTTAGATAGCTTAACTAATAAATTTATATTAAAAAGTTTCCCAAAACCGTCAATGATAAAATTATTATTATTATTATAATATTATAATAATAATTTAATAATATTTAGTATTATTAATTTAGTTATTAAGGATAATATTAAATCCATACTATTACTAAGAGTTATAATCCCTAGAGCTATTAATATATAACATATGACTCAATATGACTCATTATTATAGTCCCCAAATTTATTATTTTTAACTCGAATATGACTAATATTTTACTTAAAATAACACTCAATAACAACCAAAAAGTATTAAATGACATTATAAAATATTAATATTAAACACTAATACATTGATAATATTATTATAATTAAATAATTTGACCAGTCAAATCTAGCCGTTCCTAATCAATTATAGCCTAGTCTAGTATAGCCGTTTTCTAGTCAAACTTAGTCATTGGAAGATCTGCCATCCATATTTAACATGTAGCCATGATCTGATTTTTCAACTTGTCCTGACGATGAACCACACTCGTTGGTTCGAAACGCATCGACAAAAATTTTCTGATGTGATTTTTCCGAAAATATTTCTATAAACTCAGATTATGGATCACAGAAGCTTAAATTCAAAGAGATATACTTTTAACCTTTAAAATAAAAATTACTCTTGAAAAAATATCTCTTTCATTCAGGTGTTCCATTTTAAAGGTTTTTTTAGTCATATAATTTGTCCACAATGTCATGGTTGAAATATGTGAAAACTTAGGGTTTTTAATTCCATTGAAAATTTGTCAAAATTTTAAGGTTTTTCTGAGTTGTGATATTTTATCTTTAATGTTATGGTTGAAAACATTTAGAATTTTAGGGTTTTTTAGAGTCATGATATTTTATCTTTAATGCCATGAATGAAAATTGTTGAAATTTTAAGGATTTTCAGAGATGTGATATTTTATCTTTAATGTCATGATAAAAGATTGTTGGCATTTTAATGTTTTCAGAGTCCTGACATTTTAGCTTTAACTCCATTGTTAAAACATGTGAAGAAAATGTTGTTCTAACATCAACACTTTTCCTTTTTAGGATGTTTTTCATATTTTTATTTGGTTTTTATTGCCATTTTAAAAAACATTGAAAATTTACCCCAAAACAAAAGTGTTCATGTAACATCAACACTTTTCATTTTCAGGTTGTTTTTCATGTTTTTTTGGGGTTTTTTTGCTAGAGCTCTCGTTTGATTGGAAGCTATATTTTAATATCAATTTGAATTGATTATTTGAACTATGTGTGGGATTATAGTCATGAATTAGAAGAATGAGCTTTTGTTTAAAATGGTCCTGGTGACTGTGATCCTGCCTTACAACCTTGTAAGCAAGGATGCATACATTAGTAACATTGTTGTAGGCATTGGGTATACATATTTTTGCAAGCTGGGTAAGTAAGCATAGGGGAGGGTTGTATATCTGCATTGATTAATTAAAACTTAGATTATTTTTTAAACTAAATTGATGGAAGATCTTGTCATAATGGATTTGTGGGGGACAACCTGTGTTAATCATGCTAGACCATACCTTCTAGAATTGTTTCTCTGTTCAAAAGCATATATATATATATAATATATATATAATATATATATATTATATAATATATATATATAGTATATATATATATTTATATATATATATGGGAGGGTCAGAGCATGTCAAGCGACTTGTGCATAGACCTCTGACTACCGGCCTATGCCACATTAGAAGGTAATGGGGTGACGTGGAGTGGCACCATGTGCCAACGTAGATGCATTGATGAATAGTGGATGATCTCTGCTGATGATTGGCGGTGTGTTCACTCTCTATTGGGTGACATCGATAGGAAGGGGACCCCTCACACACACCGTCGATCTAGATTTCCAGTTCAACGAATGAGATTTATGCGCTTCCCCCCTGAGTGACGTCATCAGGGAGGGGACCCCTCGTGTTTGCCATTGATCTGCCTCTCCCAATCACAATCGTTGGATCAAGTGGGCTTGGTGGGACCACATAGTAGGGAGCGTGACAAATTTCTATTGGCTCCGAAAGAATTAGTGGATGGTGGGGAACACCAGTGAAGGTGGCAGGGTTAATTCACACACACACACACACACACACACACACACATATATATATATATATCCCATTCTCTTAATAGGACCATAGGAGTTGGATTTGATTAGTGGCAAACACCCCCTTGGGAATGGTGGGGATGGGTTTGTTACAACTAAGTTACCTGGTAGCTGGTTGCACTACTTTGTTTGTGTATTGTATTTGGGGTCTTGTGTTATATTTGGGCATATTAGGGTGTTTCATGGTGTTGGGTTAGGGGTGTCTGTTGATGGTGGTGAGTCTCCATTTTTCCCTCCTATTAATTTAGTAGATTCCAAACCATTTGTTTGGAGATTTGGTGATGACTTAGTGGGATTATGGTAAAGTTGTCAAGTTGGTGTATCTAGTCTCTTTTCTTGTTATTTTGTAGGTCGTGGGATTTACAACAACTACCCAAAGTGCTCCTTCTCTATTACATCGATGCCACTTGGACAGTGAATGTGTTATAATTGGGGAGGAGGTGGTAGAACCTTTCTGGGGAAGTAGAGGGTTAGGCCCTTCACCCATGATTTTTTTGCCATCTACTTCAATGATGTTTCATCAGAGATGAGGAAGTAAATCAGGGTGTTAGAGACTCAAGATTGGATGAAATGTCAATCCCATATAGATTTAAAGCTACTTGATGATGTTTCAAAGTGCGTTCCAGACCCTGGGCATACTAGGGGAAGGAAGAAACAATTTTTTAATTCATTAGCTTTGCACCAACAAATAATAACCTTGCTGAGGTTGGTCCTCAAATATTGCAAGTGGAGAATTATAAAGTGTTCTCCTCCATGGAGGATATTAAAATAATGCTTCGTAATCAAAGGTTTTTCTTGGGCAACCTTGATTCCCATTTGGATTGCATAGAGGGTTACATAGTGAGCGATTCTGATAGTGGAGATCTTACAGACCCCCCAGGGTTAAGTGCTCATGTGTTAGCCACAATTTCCTCCTCAAAGAATGATTAAATTTGCAACGGGTTGGTAGTGTTGGTGGGAATTCATGTTCTTGTAGATCATGTTGGTTGGTCTTAGTTCTACTCAATAAGGTACATAGAAAATTTTAGGGGCGAAATTTCGCCCATGGGTGAATTAGGGGGTTATTAATTTTGGTTGGGAGACTTTTTACAAATAGGGGTTTGAATATGCATAGACCAATATGTATTTAAAAAAATAGTTGCAAACCATTAGCCCATGGGAAGTTTATGGGGAGAGCTTTAAAATTTATTTTTCCTTGCAAAATTCAAACTACATTCTCCCATTCGCTCTATTTTTATAGTAATGGCAAGTATCAAGATATATTTCATCCCATTTTTATGGGAATACCAATTATTTAGATTTGTTTCTCCTGGTGGAATTTATTTTCACTCTATTATATTTTTATATTAACCCAAAATTGTTTGAATTTGTTTTTTTCAAGTAAAATTCAAACTATATTATCCAATTTCCCTATTTTTATGGTAATGACAAATATAAAGATATATTTCACCCTATTTTTATGGTAATACCAATTATTTGGATTTGTTTCTCCTCATGGAATTTATTTTCACTCTATTATATTTTTCTATTAACCCAAAATTGTTGGAATTGCTTTGTTTTTTTTTTGCCCATTAAAATGTATCCCGCACTTCATGGAATGTGGAATCACGGGTTTATAGGAATTAGGGGCTTATATGAAATCCATTCCATCGCTTATTAAACAACCATTGCAATGGAGATATCAGTTTGTTAATCCTCCCCTGCTGATTTGACATCTAGCGAACACAATTATTCGACTATCTACTTTTTCATTTGGTAAGCATTCACCCACATCCATGTTCTTTAAATGTTCAAATGAAGAAACTATCCAACATTCAAATATGAATATGATTATTAAAATGTTACTTTTTATTTTATTTTTTACCTAGATAAACTATTATAATTTTTTCTTCTGTAATAGTAGAGACTATCAATAAAGCTCTATATAAATAGTAGAGGATGTACCATCTTTTTATATTTTTATATGTCTAGATTGAAAGATTGTTTCATCTACTAAATCATTTTACCCTCCATATAAAAGATAGAGCCGATTTTATAAACCTAAAATACTCTCGTTGTAAGATAGAGTTAATTGTAGACGTCACTGCATTCACTGTTGAAGCCATCAAAATTGTTCAGGAATCAATAAAATAATAGTCCAACGAAGATTGTTGTGGTAGTTCACAAATTCCTTTAACATGGACACTTTAGGAGATTCAAATGGGTTTGATCCACCATGTATCATGAAAGGGTGAATGTTCTCATAACTGTAGCAATCTCTCCTTTCTAATTCAATTAGCTATAAACGATGGCAGTGAGGGTGGTGAAGCTATATTCCAACGTATATATAAAAACTACTAACTTGTAATATCTCCCTTTTACTTACCCTAACATTTTTAAAAATGCTATAAAATAGTTAATTTCTACACATTGATATTCACATTAACTCATTTTCATACAACTTTAAAACTCTGAAATCATCTTAAAAATAATAATCTCTAAATTCCTTTGATTTTACATCCACCATTGTGTTTCCTTTGATTTTACATCCACCATTGTGTTTTACTTGAACGTAATCGTTTTACATAATTGGTTAAAAACTTATTCATGTTTAAAGTAATATCACACATGATAATAATTCTCTTACACAAATAGATAGTAGTAAATTTTTATAAAATACTAAATTAAATTAAAGAAAAAGTCTTTGACATCATTTGAATTGAGAGTCTTAAAATTTATTTTCATAATTTATTCCACCAATCATATCGCTGGTTGAACCTCTTCACACATCATATAGTGTAGTTTTCTCAAATTTTCTTTCAAATAATTAAGTATTTGAAATTGTGATTTTTTGAAATTGGTAAATATTATAAATGCTTATCATTTTTTTTCATAAATTTTGTTCTTGGAATTAGCATATCTCAAAAGTCTTTTAACGGCTTATCTTAAAAATTGTATGCATTAAAAATTTAAGTTTTGGTGTGAGAAGACAATGACTAAAGTCTAAAATTAATGAAGCATATCCAATTTGTAAATGTAATCAAAATTTCAATAAAATTAATGAAGCATATCCAATTTCAAAATGTAATCAAAATTTCAACGATTTTTTAATATATATATATAATATATATATATATATATATATATTATATTAAATTTGTATTATTAATTTATTAGATATTACAGTAGTTATTTAATTAGAGTTGCATTTTTAAAAACTAGGTATTAACTAATTTTGGTTGGTTTTCACAATCACTTCCTCCTTTTTATTATAAGATGGCATGAACTTTAAGTTATACATTTCATAACTACGCTATTAACTAATATTGACATTAAAAACTTTGAGCTTTTTAAAATGCATTTTCACACTAAAATAGGAAGGAGAAATTAGTTGTTATCTAACTCGAAAAGAGTCAACATAATTAGCTGAGTGAATATGGTTGGTTTATATATAAGAATTAGCACGTTTTTTCCTTTACACATAAATTTTCTTTGTCAGTGCCTTTTTTTAATGGATATAATCAATGATATTGAGATCATTAAACGAAATTTTCAGATAGTTGAAAGCCATATATGTATGAGATGTAGATCCATTAACCTCGTTTTGGGGATTATGATAGTTTTCTAGCACTCTATTATGTTAAGTGAAGATTTAGTACATGGACTTTTTGCACCTATAGCTAAATCTATGAAATATGATAATAAAAAGACAAGTAAACACATATTTTGAAATTGTTTTTCTAACCATGTTTATTGTTTTTATTTTCATGTATGGCATAGAATTATTTCATATTTCAAAGCATAAATTATGACAAATTTTAAGGAATACATTCATGACAAATTGTTAGGAATAGAATTATTTCATATTTCAAAGCATAAATTATGATAAAATTTAAGGAATACATTCATGACAAATTGTTAGGAATACAATGATGATTATTTATTTCAAAATATATTTTAAAATAAAGGATTGAAAGAAGATCCTAACATCTATTGATAACTATATACATTTGTCAATGTGAATTAGCTATGAGAATTATGCAATCGACTTTGTTATGTAACTAATTCACAAAAAGATAGATCAACGACTTAAAAATTATCATGGGGAAACATTCTTTACATTACATAAATTAACAATTATTTGATGATACAAATGACAAGACCTCCTTTGTATATATAGGAGTCTAAGGGGTCACAATATAATCAGAGCCTACATAACAATAATAATGTAAGGGCACAACAATAATAATAGTGGGCTTCTATGGGTCACACCAATAACAATATAGGGCCTACATGGGCACAACAATAACAATAAGGGGGCATAGACTAGTATTATAGAGATCTAACATGCCCTTCTCCTTCAAAAACGTGTTGTCCTCACCGCTTGAGTAGTTTTGGATGCTTTTGTATAAATTCTCATCCTCCCATTTGGAATCTTCAATGATTAATTTCTTCTACTTAATGAGATACTCTGAAATTGATTGATTTCGTCGTTGTTGGGTTCTTGTTTCTGTGACTGCTTTAGGTTTAAATATGATTTGTCCTTCTTCGTCAAGTTCTGGAAACACTATTTGAACTGGAAGCTTGGTCACCGAAAACCTTTTTTAAGCATGAAACATGGAAAAATGGGTGTACTTGGGAAGATGCAAACAACTCCAATTTGTATGCCATAGTACCAATCTTTCACAATACATTGTAAGGACCGTAGTACTTGAGTGATAATTTACTATCCTTCTTATCTTGCTTGAGAGACATTTGTTTGTATGGTTGTAGCCATAAAAATACCCAGTCACTGTAACAACCCTGGTTAAAAATCCATGTAAAAAAATATAAGACCATAGTCATGGGACACATATTCCAAGCTGAATGGTGGGAAAAAATATCCTAGTGGGAGTTCATTTAGTTTATTATGGCTAAGACATTATTTGGCATTTATTTACGAAAATAATGGAAATTAGGAGAAAAGGAAGGTGAAAGGTCACAAGTTGCATGTGAGGAGCAAAATTAAGGAAAATAATGGAAAATGAAGAAAATAAAGACCTCATTAATAAAAAGGCTTATGAGGATCAATTGGTGGGCTTGGTTAGTGTAACCTTTGGTCAGTTTAGTTTTGGTAGCTCTCTTCTAATCTCTCTCTCATACTCTTAGACACTTAGAGTTTTCTTGGAGCACTCTTGAAGGAGTGTGGCATACTTGGAGTTTTGGAGCAAGAAGGCAAAGGAAGAGCAAGAAAGTGCAAGAGGACATCAGGATCAACAACTACAATGGTTTTTGCTTGCAGGTACCAAGTTTCATGTATGTTTTCCTCACTAGTTTTGGCATGCATGACATATGCATGTGGTTTGTTGGTTATGATCTATCATTGGCATGGAGGGTGACCGAGATTGATAGTGGATTGCCTAACCTTTTCATTTCATGGATAGCCATGGAGATTGTGGGTTTATTTCCTTGTTTTTGTTTTGTTGGTTCTCATGTTTTCTTAGCTTGGGTTGAGTTACTAGTTCCTGGAGCCTTGGTTGGACAAACACTCTAGAGCCATTCGTGGGTTGAGTTACTAGTCCTAGAGCCTTGGTTGGACAAATGCTTTGGAGTTACTATGCTTCATTGATTAATGATACATAACGACATGACAAGAGGTATACATGTGCGGTTTAGAATGTAAATTGACCAACAATGGTGTAAAATGGATACATGAAACATGTTAAAAAGATGGGTAAAAACATGCAAATTCAACCACCAACATCACCCCCCAACTAGTCTTTCTACATGTCCTCATGCAGCTTGTCGCCTGCACAGATCTGGGTTGGAGTTGCAGTGATCAACATGAAGCTGTGCGAGATCATATTTTGCAGCCATTTCTGTTTGCGAACTCTCATATCCATATGTCTGGAGGACTTCCTTCCAACAATCCTCACCTACCACGTAAGCTGGGGTATACTGATCGGCTGGTAGCCATATAATGGGGAACCGGAACCTCAAACCCATCCATCAGACCCCTCAAAGTTGCATTCATGCAATATACTGAGGTACTTTGTTTAAAGCTTGAGAAAAGTTTGGGGCCCCAAAAGGTTCACGTATCCTGACCACTAATGATGATAGCATCCACCGTTTTTGGCAGTTGTCTCAAGCCTCCTCCTGACAAGTAAAAATTTGTTTTCTGGACATGTCAACACACCATTTCTGGGTTTCCAACATCTGTCCTTCTATCTCCAAGAAGGTTTGGTGTCTGTTATAGACATTCACAGACTGACAATTCTCCATCCAGAGGAGAAGTGGCCTGTTTGCTTGATTCTCTTTGAACGTGTTGAAGGCCTTCTTCCACTTAACCTGATTAACTATGTAGGAGGTAAAGGCCCTTAACTGAATATCCCCCACATATGACATCAGTTTGAATGATCGATTATCACCCAGAAAGTAATCTTGCATATAGATTCTGCACATCAGGTGCTAGTTCAGGGTATTGTGACTCCTCAAGATACGCAAAAACTATATCAAGTCCTCTATCAAATGGTTGATTTCCTGATGAATGATTTCTAAGCAAACTAATAAATATTGTTCATGGAGGAGAAGAGAATAACTGTGGGCAGAGAGTCAGCAAGTGTTACATAGTATTTTGTCATGCGTCCCGCACTTCCCTGTTTCATACCCCGAAGTGCCCGAAACTTGGCAATTATAAAGTGTACCCATCTTAATATGTAGTACATATCCTCCATGAAACACTGATGGAAACATGCCTTGAGCCTTTCTTGAAGAAGTAAGCTCTAAAACCTAATTTTAGGACCAACGCGACTGTGACACTGGAAACTAGTGTGACACTATTCTAGCCTCGCACTGCCAGTGTGATTTTTACTTGGATACTCACGCTAATCCCTAAAAGGCAAGTTTTACCAAAGAGGAAAAGAATATTCGTGATCTAGAGGCTTCCAGAACGACAAGTTGGAGGTTGTTCGTTGAGGATGTGGTCGAATTTCCCAATATTTCCCTTTGATCTTATCCCTATGAGCTACCTCCTTGAGATGAGGGCCTTCCCCTATCTTTAGAGAGATCCTAACTCCCTCTCCATGCCTATATATTCATCCTCTCCCATTCCCAAATGGTTGGTCTTTGATTATTTGCAACCATATGCTGAGATAGTGCCTACATGCCACTCATTTGGCTTGGAGAAGGAGTGCTTAGAGTGCTTGAGCTTGGACTTGGACATTCACTCAAGGAGGGATTATTGACATCAAGGCTTGGTTGTATGCTTCCTCTTTTATTCATTAATATATACAACTGCTGGTTCACTTTCCATAAATGTTTGTGTTAATGCATCATTTATATTAATGCTCCTTGATATGTTAAGTGGATTACTTTCGATTATGCTTGTTGCACTTGTATGCTTTCTTATGTATTTGATCTCTTGTGCAGGTATTCAAATGCTGTGAGCAGTAGAGTTGAGCCTGAGGAGCGAGCGATCAAGATCTTCAACAAAGGAGTATGTTATAGCATCAGAACGAGGTAGGTCTCCTTCGTCTTCCTTCATTTTGATTGTAATTTAGGAAAGTGTCTTGTATATTGTCACGTAGGTTGCTAGTCCCACTCATTGGGCTAGAGGAATCATCTCTGTCCGCAGAGAGATTTACCTATAAAACAGCAAGCCATTACGTGCTACGCCAAAGCGAGCATTTCTTCCTTATCAACCTTTAGTAGCTTCACCTGCTCTTCTAGTTCTAAGATTTTCTTCTGCTACTTTTGCTACTTTCATTTCTCTTTCTCTATGTGGTCCATGTAATCAGTAACTATTTTTGCGGCTTGCTCACGAACTCCCCTCACTCCTTCCCCGCGGGCTTCCATAGGTATGGTCCCCCTTTGAGGGCGAGATACAACATCTTGCCATTTTTGAATCTCTGTAGCCATAAAAAATTCTCGTGCCTCGATTAAATGCAAAAACGACTCGGTTTGTGTAGCCATGGAGGTTGTGGGTCTATCTTCAGTCTGCACTACTACTAAAATGGTTTCAACCCAAGGTTTCACAACATTCTTCTGATGCCTCCTCACTTTTCTTTGTAAGCACAGTACTTGCCTCCTTAGCTTGACGATTTCCATTTTTAACTGCATGTTTTCTCTAAACTGTGATTGGTAACTTTCCTTAAGAGGATGCCTTCTTTTTCCACATTGCTCAATAAATTCTTGTTTGACAGCAACCTCCTCGGGGAACAATCCCAAAATATTCTCCTTTAGGTCTCGAGACCTACACATCTTCCCTTGGTGGCTTTAGAGTCATTGCAGGCCTTTGCGGGGTAGTGCCTTGTGACTTCTCTGCTTCCCAACCGTTTTCTCCTTTGGGTCTTGAGACCTCCACATCTTCCCTTGGTGGCTCTAGAGTCACTACAGGCCTTTGTGGGGTAGTGTCTTCGACACCCTTTTCTTGGGACTAATCCGCCACCCGACCATATTCTTTCATCTGATCAAAAATTGTTTCTAGCCCTTGCAGGTTAGTTTCAACAACAACATTCTCCTCTAATGGTCATGTGGAGATAGTATCAACCATAATTTATTCAGTTTGTCCTTCTGTTAGCATTGGTTTTTGTGTGGTAGTGCCGACCACCAATCCCTCAATTTGTGCAATTTGTTCACCAGTCGACATTGGTTCTTCTATAACAATGTGGATGATGGTGCCTTTAACTGCCCCGACATATTTAAAGATCGGGGGAGAGGCTTTTTCCTTCACCAGGCATCTAAGGGGATGAAAATTCCTTGCCCCTCTTGGAAAAGATGCAAGAAGTAGAGAACAAAAAAAAATTTCTTCAATGTCCATTATCTCAGTGCCTGATGCCTAAGTCCCTCCTTCTCCTTCCCTTGTGTTCACTAACTAGTTTGTGCTCCCTTTTTCTTTTTCTGCCTATGCTTCTTCCATTTTATCCTCCTTCTCACAGTCGACACTGGTTCTTGTGGAGAAATGATGACTGTGACCCCTGTTTCTTCCAAGGGTTCCTCATTCACATGAGCAGGTGATGTTGGTTCTTGTGTATCAACACCACTTGTAACTTCATCCAAAGGTTCTTCATTTTCTTGGACATGTGATGCTGGTTCTTGTGTGTCATCACCACTTTCAATTTCATCCAAGGGCAAGTGATTCTATCCTCAAATTGGCAGTCAATGTTCGTTCCTACAGAACAACGTCAACTGCATTCTCTTCTGCCTCCATTGCTTCTACTCCCATTGGGCCAGCAAGAGATGCTGGTTCTTGTGGAGCAACGTCGTCTGCGGCCTCTTCTTCTTCTAGGATTAATTCTTCCTCATCCTCCCTTACAGGCATCATAGTTGCAAGTTCTTCCTCTGCTAGCTCGATGAATTGTGGACAAGCTATAGAAGTTAGAGACACATCATGCACCACCAATAGTTTGACCAACCCCTGATTTGTAAGGACCGCTAATGCTTGTCAAGACCGACGAGGAGACTGTGCCTTTAATTGAAGACTATTCCATAGAAAATATGGCATATCTAAAGAATGAATCTGCGCATGTCAGAACCGAAGGCATGCAAGAAGCTTGAAATTATATTTACATAGGGTAGCAAACCGACCTTTGCAAGTAATACACCTCATGAAAAAATATTCAACCTCATCCCATGGGTGCGGCAAAGACTTTTGATCATACCCCCTACCCTTCTGGACTACTGTTTCTCCAGCTTGCAAAAACAATTTTGAGAACTTTGGCAAAGGAGATTTTTGAGAAAACCATTTCCTCCCTCCTTGCGGCAATCCACTAATAGTCGAAATTACTTCCTTTGTGATGGAAATATCCAACCCACGAACTCTGGAATGATTTGCATCCAAGTTCAATGCGAATTCAATTGTGATAGCTTTGTCAAAATCCCTGTAGCCTCTCGAAATACACATGCTATCCTACATCTAAAAAGACCTGCCATACATCTGGATTGCATTGAACGTGCACTGTGTTTTCTGGTTCGTGCCTAATGGCTTGCCTGCCCATTCTGTAGCTCTCAATAGCAGAATTTGGAGTTACAACAAGACCGTTGAGGAGTCCTGATAGGTAAATTTGCGGTAACAGGGTTGTGGTGGTGACTGGGTGCGGTGATAGTGAAATCCGGGAAGATAATGTTGAAATATGGAAAAATCCATAGTGGATTATGGTAATAATAAGTGGTAATTATGGTAATAATTTCACAGCATTGGAAAGGATTTTCCATTAATACAATCGTACGTATTTCAAGTCCCTATGCATATAGATAACTGTGGGAAGTATGGTGGGGGTCGTGGAGTGTACGCGCTAGCACAAGGTTCAATGGTGATAATGAAAAGTCATTAATGCATTTTAATTATGACATTTTTGTATTTATTATTATACCTCCCCCCAAATAAGGGATGACCGTCCATGGTCTTGTCAAGTCATGTCAAATGAATTATTGATCAAATCCACAAGTCGATCGGGGATGTACCTGGTGAATTACCTTGATGGAGTAACAACATTGGAGGAGTAACATCATCAAAGGGAGTAAAAAAACCCGAGGAGTAACTACACTAGGGGAGTAACAACACTCGAGGAGTAACAACATCGGGGGGAGTAACAACAACCGAGGAGTAAGAACACCACTTGAACACTCAACCGGAATCGCCACGAACGAAGTAACAACACCGTAGGAGTAACATCACTAGTGAAGTACTTAGGCCAAATCACTACGAATAGAGTAACGACACCTGAGGAGTAACAGCACCAGCGAAGTACTTAGATGAAATCGCCATGGAGTAACAACACCAGAGGAGTAACAACACCAGCGAAGTACTTAGATGAAATCGCCACGGAGTAACAACAACAAGGAGTAACAACACCAGTGAGGTACTTAGAAGAAATCAATACCCATAGAGTAACAACACCTGAGGAGTAACAACACCAGTGAAGTACCTGCAAGAAAAAGAATGATAGAGTAGTAACAAAATTTTATTAGTATATAATATATATCAAAGGTGCAGATGAAGAGTTCTTTGCACTAACAATTTCAAAACTAGAATTATCATAGAAATGTTTAATAAAGGAGTCTTTAGAAGCTGGATGGTGATACAATCTGAGGTGGTGTCCATTTACAAGCAGAGGAGTGTGTTCCTCATCAATTTTTATAAGTCTAACAGTCCCGTTATAAAACATCATGTCAACTTCATATGGTCCCATCCATCTAAAGCAGAGTTTTTCTTTAAGATATTTGAACCGAGAATCATAGAGCAATGCCCAATATCCTCTTTGAAACACCTTTTTCTTAATAAATTTGTTGTGCCATTTAGTTCGTTGCTACTGAATTGCAGTAGTACTCTAGACATATACCAAATGAATTTCATCCAACTCATTTAGCTGTTCCAATCGGTGTTTCTGGGATTTTGAAAGATCCAAACCTAGTTCAAGGGTTGTCCTAAGCATCTTAATTTCAAATTCCACTGGAAACAAAGGGGATTTCCCATATACAAGCTCATATGGTGAAAATCCTATTATGTTTCGCCATGTTGTACTATACGCCCACAATGCCTCAGGAAGTTTTTCAGCCCAATTTCAGCAATGGTTCTCTACGGTCTTTGTAATAAATTTCTAGTACCTTGTTTTTGCTCTCGACTTGACCATTCACCTGAGGATGATATGGAGATATTACTCTATGCTTTATTCCACATTTCTTCATAAGTCCTACTATCAGACGTGATGTAAATTGGGCCCTTCCATCTGAAATTCTCTATAGGAGATCTATATTGAGCAAACATTTCTTCAAATAGAAAGTCTGAGACAACCTATTTTGTTGCTTTCACAACAAACTTGGCCTCTACCCACTTTGTCACATAATCAGTCCAAACTAGAATGTGAACTTTCTGATGTGAAGGCAGATTGAACGACCCAACGAAATCGATTACCCATTTTTCAAAGGGCTCAAGAGCTAGTTGAGGTTGTAACGACATATCATCTCCCAACCAGGCTGACCCATCCATTGGTAACTATCGAACCCTCGAACATATTTCCTTGCAGCACGAAAATTAGAAGGCTTATAGTACCCCATTTGCAACACCTTATGACCTATCCACTTATCTGAAAAATTCCCCCCACAAGGGCCATCGTGAGCAGCTTTCAGGACATCATAAATGTCATCCTCACTTATGCAGTGCCATATTTGTTGGTCAGGCCCTGTATAAAAGAGATATCCTTCTATCCATGAATAGTGGCCACTATGATGGATAATCTTTCGATGTTCTCTATATGGTAGGTGTTGAGACACTTTTCCTGTAGAATTACAGTTAGCAATATCTGCATACCACGGAGTCTGAGTAGAAATTGCAAAGAGATGTTCATCTGGAAAACTATCCTCTACAGGTGTACCTTCATGACTAGTATCCATCCTAGACAAGAAATTACCAACTATATTATCTTTCCTTGACTTATCTACAATGGTAATATAAAATTCCTGAATTAACAACAACCATCTTGTAATACGACCAGGGGTTATCAATTTATTCATCAGATACCTGATAATTGTATGATCAATGTGCACGAAAGTAGGATACCTTTTAATGTAATGCCAAAACCTATTAATAGCATAAATAACAGCCAAGAACTCCTTTTCAGTTACCGTATTATTCATTTCAGCAGGAATCGAGTTCTTGCTGACATAATAGATCGCATATGGTTTCTTGTCCTCCTGTTGCCCCAAGACTACCCCTACTGCTGTTTGAGAAGCGTCT
This sequence comes from Pinus taeda, assembly GCA_000404065.3. Taxonomy (NCBI): domain Eukaryota; kingdom Viridiplantae; phylum Streptophyta; class Pinopsida; order Pinales; family Pinaceae; genus Pinus; species Pinus taeda. The sequence goes on along the minus strand of APFE031003746.1, from coordinate 11,341 downwards.
ATAGAGATGTGAAATGAGAGCTTCTAGTTAGGACCAAGTAATATTAGAGATTTACAAACTATTTCTTTGATTTCCTTAAAGGCTACTTCACATTCATCTATCCACACAAACTCTACATCTTTAGGTAACAATTGAAAAAGTGGGTATGTTGCCTTAGATTTTCTTTTATAAAATGCCTATAATAGCCAGCATAACTGATAAAGCTACATATCTCTGTCAGTGTCTTAGGTGTAGGAAAATTCAATATTACCTCTACTTTAGCAAGATCATCCTGAATTCTTATAGCTGAAAGTAGGTGTCCCAACAATATTCCTTCCTTCATCATCATATGACATGTTATTGTACTAAGAGGAGCATGTGTTTTCTCACATCTTTTAAGTACTTTCTCTAAGTTTTCTAGACCTTCTTCAAAAGAATCCCCATATGGGGTGAAGCCATCCATGTAGATTTCAACGCTATCATTGATTAGATCATAAAAAATTCCTAATATCACCCTACAGAGACCAAATGGGAGGACTCAGTAGGAAAAGGTTCCCCAAGGGCATGTGAAGGTAGTTTTATCCTGATCCCCATGAACTATTTGTATCTGATTGTATCCGCTAAATCCATCCAGAAAGGAGAAAAACTTATTTCCGGCTAATGTATCAAGTACCTAGTCAATAAAGGGTAAGGGAAAATGGTCTTTTAAAGTTGCTTTATTTAATTCCCTATAATCAACACAAATCCACCACTTGCCATTCTTCTCAGGAACAATGACTAGAGGGGAAACCCATTGACTTTCCGATATCGGATAAATAAAACCCACATCTAATAACTTCTGTAATTCATATTTGAAAATGTTTTTTAAGGAAAGATTCATTCTTCTCTATGGTTGCCTAACATGTCGGCATTATTCTTTAATGTATATGTGATGAGTACATAAATCAACAGGGATGCCTTTCATATCTGTATATTCCCAAGCAAAGGATTCTTTATGTTCCAGAAAGACCTTCAGTAACTGTTTGGTTTGGGAGGGTGAAAGGTCAGGATTAATATTTAGCATTTTCCCTGGTTCAATTTCTACAGAAATATTGTCACGAGGTACAATTACAGGGATATTTCCAACTTCTGTTTCTGGTTCCATATATTCCTGAACATTGCAACTCATGATAAATTCTAATAGCTGGTGGGTTGGATCAGAAACGGAGTTGGGATTGTTGAGAATGGTGCTAATGGCATCATACTCCATTTCATCCTTGAAACAAAGAGCCTTACTGATGGTAAGGATAGGTATAACTTATTCATTCTCAAGTTTGGGCTCTTTCATAGGTAGAGATTTTTGTATCAAGGTAAATCCTGGTTTATCTAAAGAACTTGGTTTTGCAGGGGGTAAAGGATAAGATTATCTATAACTTCCCCATTGGATATTACCATATTTCTAGACCGACACCCAATGTCAACATTTGCGGTCGCAAGCCAATGTCTCCCTAAAATCAAAGGATGTCCACCAGATGGAGATTGGGTATGTAAAACCAAAAGGTCGACAGGGTATTTCCAGGAGTATACTGAAATAGTTGTATGTTCCAGCTTCCCTATCGGTCTTATAGTAGGCTAATCTGCCAATTCTAGGATAGTGGGAGTTGGTTTAAGGTTTCACAGATCCAAGGTAATCATAGTTGCAGAGGTTATGACGTTAACCGCTATCCCCAAATTTACCAGTATGTTTGGGATATCAACCCCATTGATATGTATTTTTAGAATTGAGTTCCATGGATCCTCGTATTTAACAGGTATAGGCTTTCCCAACATTATGTCTGATAATTTTCCCATAACATGAATAGTGGCTGGATCTTTTGGTTTTCTGCCAGGTTTCTTGGAGAAATATTCTTTAATTATTTTGGCATAAATCCGTATTTCCTTCATAGCCTGAAGTAACGAGATTTTGACAAATAAATTCTATAGTTCCCCTAAAACGTAAAATTCAAGACGAGGACTTTGTTTGCTCAATGAGAGTCTGTTAGGATAAGTGGACTAGTATGACATCCTCTAGTAACAATTGTCTGCGAAGAAGTTTGTATTGACTCATCCCCAATTGTTCTAGTAGAATCTCTAGGTTCTGGTTCCGAGACTTCATCATCAATATGTTCAACAATTATTGGTGGAGTCTAAGTATTCACCACCCGACCGGATCGAAGATTCAAATTGTTACCTTCTGCAATACTATATGCAGGGGGGTTGAGTGTCTCAACCTTCTGAACCCCTCTGTTGTTTAGATTTGGATTGGATTGAACATGCAGTTGTGGATGAAGAGGAGGATTACTAGTGGATGCATTAGAAGGCAGTTGTAACTGTTGCTGTGACATAGGTTGGGATAATTGTCCTGAAGGAGGAGGAGGTCCACACTAATTCTGGGACCATGAAGGGTTTGGGCCAGATTCAGGGTACCATGGTTGCCAGGGCATTGGATATTGATAAGACTATAGCCATGAAGGTGAAAAAGGTACAGACTGAGGCCCAAAATTCAAATTATTAAAATACTGTGAAGGGTGTTGAGGCATACCTTGATTCATGTTATGTGGCTATGGTTTCCATGGATTCTTTGATCCCATGAAATACAACTGATCTAATTCTTCATTTGTTCTCTGAAAAAATACCTTCACCCCAGGAAGAGATGGACATGTGCTAGTGGAATGCTTTTGTTTACATATCACACAAGTCTTGATGGAATTCAATGGGTATTCCTTCAATGGGTGCTTCTTCCTACATTGAGGGAAAAAAATGGACATGGCCTTCTCTGCTTCTATCTACTTCTGTTTCTCCTGCAAAATGTCTAGCTATGATGACAATGTGCTTAGGATATCAGTTTTCAAGTTGTCTAGCAAGTTCCTAATTTCTGATTTTGTAACTCCATCGGTGGATGTCTTGAGAGTTCAGATCCCCTACCTATGCCTCACAACTCCTTGTGAACACTTGATGCACAATTCACAAATGGTATCAAATTCTTCTTTTGGTATGTCTCCCTTTCCTACTACATTTAATAGTTCCAAAGATTGCTCCCTCGGTGTCAGGAGAAAGATTATTTTCAACATATTCTTATCCATATCACTATGGCATGATCGTTGCAACTATATTGAAAATGTTCCACAAAGTCCTCCATGTTCTCATCCTATTTCTACATAGTCTTAAATATTTCATCCTTCACATCTCGGGATTTGCAGTAGTCTTGATATTTCTTGAGGAAAATCGTGTTCATATATACCCATGTAGTAATAGATTGTCCCCCTAAACCCATAAACGATCTCAAAGTTGTTCCCTTCAAAGTAGCGGGGAATATATTCAATTTATGAGCATCAGAAATATAATCATACCGCCAACAAACAATGTCAAGTTCAAAAAGAAACGTGTCCAGATCCTCAGAAGAAAGACCATGAAAATTAGGTAATGTTGTCAAAGGAATAGGCGCATCACCTCTGATATCTCCAATTGGGAATTTGATCGAAGAAGTTGCAAGAGCCATGAATATGTTCCAATATTCACTTGTAATCTCAGTAGGTTCTTGCTCTGATTGTTCTATAACAGGTGGTTGAGGTTGTTTAACAAAACTTCCTCAATCAAATGGTGCAGAGAATTCCCTCAAATATTCTTCCCTTGAACTTGCAATATGCAGTTCCTCAGATCCTCTACTTGCTAATTCTCCTTCCCCGAATTTCATTTCTGTTATTGAGGGAGCTTCGGGTTTTGAAACTTATTTCCCTCTAGATCTTGTATGAGATCTCACCCTAACAGCAGCTCGCGTCGATGCTCCCGACTCATCTCTTGAAATGATTTCTTGGATGTAACTATTTCTGCCTAGATCTCTCCCTCTTCTTTTTAGGGGTCTTCCTCTGCCCCTTTTATTTATATCTCTGTTCACGCAATCAGAAAATAAAAAGAAAACATTCAAGCAAGTCGAAAGCTTAAGACCTGGAGCAGGGTGGGGAATTCCCTCCCTAGGACGAGAGAGTGGACCCTAAAAATAAAGAAAAAGAAGAAAATAAACCAATCAAAAATCTAATCTCAAGACCTGAAACAGGGTGACATCAAAACATCCCTTCCCAGGACGAGAGAGCGGTTCCTATGAAAAAGAAAACAAGGAAATCTAATGCTCAGGACCTGGAGCAGGGTGAAAAAATCCCTCCCCAGGACGAGAGATCAGTCCTATTGTTAATACTGGTCGTACTTTTGCGCCTTCGATAACATCCCCAACAATGACTACAAAATGTTGGTGCTCATATATGAATCATGAAATTCACCCAATTCCACATTAATTGTCAACCCAAGGATCTATGAGTTATTTCAAGGCCATCATGCAAAGATGCAGGCCATAGTTTCCCTACCCAACAGTGAACATTCAATTATAAACTTAACAATGTGTAACAACCAGTGATAACTGTAACAACAAATAAGAGTAACAACAAGTAATAACTGAACAACAATAAGAGTAACAACAAATAAGACTCACATCAACACAGTGATAAGCATTCACAACAATAAATAACTCAACTAAAATAAACCTATGCACACATCTATTCTAGCATCAACTGGTCAGGAGAGTGGGCCCAACTCCCTGATCAGGGTTGTGGCAAGATCAAGAATTCATGAAATGCTCAGAAGGTCAGAATTTCATTAATCAAAAGGAAATTACATAGTATGATGTAACAGACTCAGACTTAATGTAATTCTCTTGCGATCTTAACTCCTGGATTTCACAGCCCCATAACTCTACTTATACAATTTGTTAACACTAACAACTCCTAGAATTACGATAGCTGTTTGCCTACAATTACATAGTGGTTTACAAAGAAAAACATAATATAAAGATAGCAATGTGTTGATTGAGAGGTTGAGCCACTGTTTCACCTGATGTCCCAGGATAGCGTTGCCAGCTCGATTGTCACCATTTGTTAAATCACAATCCTGATCATTCTTCCTCCAAATATGCAAGAATAATAGATTGATGCAACAACCCCCTATGACTATGCTTCATTTATTAATGATTCATAACGACATGACAAGAGGTATACTTGTGCGGTTTAGCATGCAAATTGACCAACAATGGTGTAAAATGGATACAGGAAATAGGGTAAAAAGGTGGGTAAAAACATGCAAATTCAGCCACCAACAATGTGTTTCTGTCAGTTCCACTTCCTTAACGTGACTTAGGAGGTCAAATCATATCATAGTGGCCTATCATCGCATGTTTACCCTGACTAGCGAGTTGCTTGGGTAGATGTGGGAGGAGGGTGTTACAGAGTGGTATCAGAGCATGGTTCACCTCTCAAACTGGATGGGCAATGTATTGGTCATGCAATCATGTTGGTTGCATATGTGTTGCTTATCCTTGTAGTCCATGTGCTTGTTGCATTTGCATGTTGTTGATCATGGTTATAGTGATGTTTCCATGTGAAGGTTGATGTTGTTGTTGTGAGATGTGTCATCATGAGTGTATGGGTATATATGCATTGTTATGCATGTCGATGTATATATGCATGCATTGTCATGGTGATGGTTATGCATATCTAGGAGGTCAAACATGCATTGTAAGGTCATTGTATGCATATTAGGTCATCATGATGATATTGGTATGTTATGATGCTAATGTGTTGGTTGAGATAGAGTAGGATATGCAAATCATTAAAGTGAAGTTGCAACAATGGACTTCAGGGTAAGAGCATGTCATCATACTTGTTCGTATGATTGGGCATGCAGGTATGTAGGTTAAGGTTTGTTATATGCATTATGGTTATGTGTATTCCTTTCATTCTATTGATGTTATGGTTACATACATGATAGATGCTAGTTGATTAGTGTAGTCATATGCACATGTGTCAGATAGTCATGAATGATAGTAACATGTGGTTGCATGCATTGCTATTATTGTTTTATTTTAGACAACTTGATGATTATGTTATATGTTGTTGATGAGTATGTTATAAGTTAGCTTGTTGTTGTTATATGATAGTTATCTTGATGATTAGGTTATATGTTGTTGATTAGAATGATCTATAACTTGTTGTTGTCATATGCTAGTAACTTGATGATTAGGGTTATTACATTAAGATCTTGATGGTATATGTATCATACTAAGTTGGATTGGTCTATGCGAATGGTTAGGGTTATGACATTTAGGTATGAGTTAATATGTTGTAATATTATGTCATACTAATCTAGAATGATTGTGCGGATGTGATTATTATGTATGAATGATAATTGTTTATGAGTTTATGATGTGAACATTTTAGCTAGTGACTATTATGGATATCATGACCTTATTTATGTTTGAGTTGATATGTTGTGAAGTTATATTGTGCTAATATAGCTTGATTGTGTAGACAAGATAACCTCTTCTGAGATACACAAAGGTATGAGTTTTCTTATGACGTCTATTTGGTGTTTGAGTGTTTGGTGTCTATTATATTGTTTAGGTTATTTATTTAACATGGTATGTTTGCAAGTTGGTTGGATGCTTGATGAATTGCATAATAGGAGTATGTGTTCAAATGATCTTGTTTTAAGATGATTGTACTAAAACATATATGTTGAGATAGATGACATGTACTTGAGTGTAATAGGTGACAGTTGTAGTATTATGTCTAATGACTATGAGTTGACTATGAATTATGACATGATTGGTAGTCTTGGTAAAGGTTGATTTCAAATTGATAGATATGATTATCTTGATATTTGGAACATGTGTTTTCCATGTGTAAAAAATGCAAGAAACATGCTTGGTATTAGCATGAAAAGGTAATAGTTGATGTGTTTATATAACTAATAGTTGGGTGATGTGAGATTACATAGCAAGTCTAAATTGCAACAAGGTAAAAAGGGCAAAAGAGAGGAATTGGACAAGAATTCTTTTGGCTATGTTTGGAAACCCTAATTCCAAACGAATGAATGCTTTGCATACCGGAAGTCTTCTTAACCCTAATTTGTTTGAAATTATGTGGAAATGTGCTATATTAATGGACATGTATTTGACAAGTATAACAACTGGTGTCTAGTTCTAGCTAGATCTGTCAAGGGAATTGGAGTCCCTTGAGACATGGCACAAATGTGTTCAACTACAATGCAATGTGCTTAACATAACAAGGTAAGGTAGCTAGTATGTTGTTATGTTTATTTATGCACTGGCAGCTATGCGTTCATGGAAATATGATGTAGGGGATTGCAAGGCAAAGAGACTCCCATGAAATGTTGAAGAAGGATCAAGTTGAAATTTCCTTTGGAAGCACTGGGAACCATGGGGATTGAGTCATGGTGTATCTTATTGTAAATATTGTATCAAGCAGGATTTATAAATCTCCATAGACAATATTATTATTTGTTGGGTGAAGAAAATGTGTATGTGTGTATATGTGGTTATTATTGTAAATATCGTAATGAGTTGTGTTATAAATCTCAAGTAAACGATATTTTTGTCATGTTTTAGTAGATGGTCATTGTAAATACTACAACGAGCTATGTTATAAAGCTCCATGGGCAGTATGATTTTTTTTTTAGCGGTCTTGCTGGCTATAGGTGTCATTGAACACTGAGGATGGTGTTCCCCCAAGGGGGCGGGTTCTATAACAACCCTGCTTAAAAATTGATGTCAAAAAATATAAGTCCACGGTCATGGGACACTTATTCCAAGTTAAATGGTGGGAAAAAACATCCTAGTGGGTGTTCATTTAGTTTATTATGTCTAAGGAATTTGGCAAAGGCAATGACAAAGGCTTTGAAAAGGCATGAGGCATTATTTGGCATTTATTTATGAAAATAATGGAAATTGGGAGAAAAGGAAGGAGAAAGGTAACAGGTTGCATGTGAGGTGGAAAATGAAGGAAAATAATGGAAAATTAATAAAATAGAGGCCTCATTAATAAAAAGGCTTTTGAGAATCAGTCGGTGGGCTTGGTAAGTGTAACCTTTAGTTAGTTCAGTTTTGGTGAATCTCTCTTCTATTCTCTCTCTCATACTCTTGGACACTTAGAGTTTTCTTGGAGCACTCTTGGAGGAGTTTGGAATACTTGGAGTTTTGGAGCAAGAAGGAAAAGGAAGAGTAGGAAAGTGCAAGAGGATACTGGGATCAACAACTGTAATGATTTTTGCTTGCAGGTACCGAGTTGCATGTATGTTTTCCTCACTAGTTTTGGCTTGCATGACATATACATGTGGTTTGTTGGTTATGATCAGTGACCTAGGTTATGGGCCTAAAAACGTGGCTCAAATCTAAGGGATGTTGGCACAACACTAAGCAAAATATTCCCTATAAACTGGCATGCCTATAGCATGGGAGCATCCAGAGCCTCTTGGATGCTGGCAAGCCCATAGCATGGGAGCATCCAGAGCCTCTTGGATGTTGGCAGACCTATAGCATGGGAGTGTCCAGGCGTCAAGTGGTCCAAACTCTTAGTGGGACCTAGGGGTTGGTTGGCAGAAATGTTGGGATGGTTGCTAAGGGTCCTAATGTTGATCTTCAAGGTCTGTATGGTGTGTTTTTGTCAGTTCCATTTCCTTAACATGACTTAGGAGGTCGAATCATATCATAGTGACCTCTCGTTGCATGTTTACCCCAGTTGGCCGGTTACTTGGGTATATGTAGGAGGAGGGTGTTACTGTCACCTACATCAAAACTTGTTTCACTATGATGCTGATCTTCCTATTGTTTCATTCGATTTTGCACCAGAGTGAGGTTATCCTTTAAGAGTTGGAGAATTTTCTGTTGATGCTCGATGTGATCTTCCACTTCTTGAACCTTAGAATTTTCTCTTAAATATGATGTGATGGATGGTGGATAATATCCATAAAGTGCCATAAATGGGGTCATTTTTGCTGTAGTATGGAACGAAGTGTTATACCACCATTCATCTAGAGGTAACCACTAGACCCATTGTGTTTGTTTATCAGATACAAAACAAAAAATATATCCTTCCAAACATTTGTTCACTATCTCAGTTTGCCCATCAAATTGGGGATGATAAAATGAGCTATGAGTTAATTACGTACCAATACAAGAACTTAATTTCGTCCAAAAATTTCCAGTGAAAATGGGATCTCTGTCACTTACTATAATCTTTGGATTTCAATGAAGCTTTTGAATTGTTTCCATAAATGAAGTAGCAACTGTATTGGCTTTAAAATGATGAGATAATGCACAAAGTGTGCATACTTGGTAAGTCGATCAACTACCACCATGATGAGACTCTTTCCTTCAGAATTGGGTAAACATATGATAACATCCATTGTTACCTCCTCCCAATGCTAGCTTGGAATGGATAAAGGTTGCAACAGACCCAAGGTATTAACTGTCTCAAATTTATTTTGTTGGAAAACCAAACATTCTACCACAAGCTTCTCAATATCAGTTTTAAGTCCATCCAAAAAAATTCCTTCTTGACCCTATGGTAAGTTTTTAAAAATCCTAAGTGTGCTCCTAAGGGAGAGGTACACAATTCCAAAATAATCTTTTGTTTAAGTTTGGAATTCTTACAAAGATATAAGCGATCTTTGTATCATAATGAATCATTTTTCCAACTAAGTGTATCAGATGTACTGGGATCTTGCTGCAATTTTTCAATGATTGACCACATCTCTTCATAATTCTTCCATTAATCGCTTGCTTTGTTTATCCACTCAGGTTGTATAATATAAATGACACAAAGCAATGCTTCCACATCCTCATCCTTTCTTGAGAGTGCATTTACAACAACATTTTGCTTCCCTTTTTTGTAGATGATTTCAAAGTCATAACCCAACATCTTTGTCACCCATTTTTATTGCTCTTTTGAAGATAATATTTGTTCCAAAAGGTATTTAAGGCTATCATAATCTGTTTTTACCTTGAAGTGTCTTCCCATTAGGTAAGGTCGCCATTGCTTTAGTGCATGTAGTATTGCCAACATTTCCTTCTCATAAATAGGTTTGTGTAAATATTTTCCTTGATTGGATGACTTTCAAAAGAAATGGGTCTTCATTCTTGCATTAAAACAACACCAATTCCATTTCTTGAAGCATCACATTCCACAATATTTTTTTTTGTGAAGTCTAGTGTAGCTAAGTCCGGTGCTTGGCACATTGGCTCTTTAAGATGTTCAAAGGCCTTCATTGCTTCCGGAGTCCAAGAAAATGCATCTTTCTTCAGTAATTATGTTAGAGGTACCATTATTTTCGCATAATTCTTAGCAAACTTGTGATAATACCCTGTCAACCCGAGAAATCATCAAAGATGCTTTATGGTTGTGGGGATTTTCCATTCCTTAATGGCTTTAATTTTGTTAGGGTCTACCTTAACACCCTCATGAGATAAAATATGACCCAAATATTCCACCTTATGTGCTCCAAAGAAACATTTGGAGGTTTTTGCATATAATTATTTCTCCTCCAATATTTTGAGCACCCTATCAACATGTTGAACATGATCCTTCCAAGACTTGTTGTAGATTAGTATATCATAAAAAAATACTAACTCAAATTTTCTAAGGAAGGGTTTGAAAATGTAATTCATCAAACCTTGAAATGTGGAAGGTATCTTCATAATGTGCTATCATTTCCTCCGTAAAAATTGACTAGGTGACAAGTGGTTTACGAGAAAAAATCCATTTATACCATACAAACTGATTGGGTTCTAGATATAAAGATGTAATACACACCTTTTGTGAGGGTTACACATCCTGTAGATCAAAATATTACTCCATGTGTAGTATCCATGTTGCCAGATCCTTGTCATCAAGCTTCCTCATATCTATCCATCAAACTTCTTCATATCTATCTTTGGAATGTGGTGGTTCTTAAAACCCACATTGGAGTCTCTAAAATAATAATTCATATTCCTTTTTCCTCATCATGATTTTAATGGATTACCTTGTCACCACCAGGAAGCCTTTCTTGGAACAAATTTGTCAAACCTTCCTTCAAACCTTCCATGTCTACTTTTAAACCATCCATGTCTTGTTTTAAACCATACATGTCGACTTTTAAACCATCCATGTCACCTTTTAAACCATCCATGTCATCTTTTTGTTCATCTTTGGTTGCTCTTTGTGAGAGCAAAATTTGTTGCACTTGGTCTCGTAATTTTGATATATCATGCGGAAATTATTCCTCTTCATGCGTCATAGTAGATCTTTCTGAGGGATTAATGGGTGTAAAATTCTTTTGCTTAGGAGGCATTTTAGAACACAATACTGATATCTATGCTTAAATATGCCCTTGGATCAGGGAAAATTTTAAGAACCCCCCCTAAATTTATAAATATAATAAATGGGCGAATCTCCATGGTATATAGAAAAAATGGAAGGCGAATTTATCAATAATATAATATGTATATATAATTTTTTGG
>APFE031003744.1:0-25563 GCA_000404065.3 Pinus taeda | reverse complement strand
TTAGAAATATGGTGTGATTTGTAGGATATTCAACTGTAAAAACTCATATGGGAGCTTAGGGAGCCATATCTTTTGGATTTTTTGGTCAAATTGAGCTCAGAAAGAGTGCACTTAAAGGTTTTTGGATGTTCTGAATCCATTGGTGACCTCTAATTTATTATTTGAGCACATTTAAAGAGACATTTGTATCAATCAGGGTTTGGAAGTAGTTCTGAAAGGTTTTTGGGCATGGAGAAGGCCTTGCTGGGGCATTCTGACCTTCAAAACTACTACAACAACTATAACTTGTAGGGTTCATCTCAGGTACACGTTTCTCATTATGTTATGTTGGGGGGGAGTTTTGTTTATGTGCTTCAATGTGGAATTGAAGTGCTTACATGCTCATTTTAGCTCATTTGAGTTGGAGTATGACATCTTTGTAGGATATGCTTTGTGTTGTTATTGTTTGTGAGAGTTCTTTACAGGAGAACATTACCTTGTAGGGGTAATAGCCACATTTTTACCATCAGCTAATTGTTTATGTACTCCATTTTTCTACTGAATAAATGAGTGGTCTAGCTATGTTGGTAGGCCCGAAGATGTAGCCCACAAGGGGTGAACTTCGTCAAATAATCTTTTTTTATCTCTTCATTATGCATGCATGAGTTATGTGTTGTTATGTTGCTCATGTTAAGTTACATGTGAAGACTAATTCATGGCTTGAAGAGACATTCGAAAAAAATGTTTGTTTTAAGACCAATTTTATCTTGTAAAGCGTCAACATGGTCCTATTTTATTTTTTGGAAAAGAGGAAGAAAACAACTACTCCAAAGTTAGATCAATATGAGATCAGAGGTTGGCATTGTGTTTTAGACAGTGCTATGACATTCCTCAACCAATTGGCCTCCTTGTAAACATGCCCAACTATATGTACATATTTTTTTGTGTTCCCTACTAAAATCAAGTTGAAAGATGGGTTGGAAGTCGGACTTGTCATTTGAATGGTCCCTCTAGACACTCTCGACTATTGACAGTCCCCGACCAAATCGGCTTCATCTACAATATTGCGTGGAAGTATCCTAAATCAATTTTGTTTTAAATTTGGAAATTATTTATTTAAATTACAATTTTAGAGAATGGTATCTCTCTCTCTCTCTCTCTCTCTCTCTCTCTCTCTCTCTTTCCTCTCTCTCTATATATTATTTATATATATATATATATATTATATAGTATTATATTTATATATATTGATTTATTTTTTTACTTTATATTATTAATTTTAAGTGATGTATAGTTAGAAACATATTATTATTTTTATTAGTGGTTTTTGTAAATCATGATGCTTTTCTTGATATTCAATGAACGAATGTTATTGGTAAAAAAATATAAAAAAGTAAAGATCGATTTGATTAATAAAATTATGGAGTCATGGATACAAATTGCTAATATAGATTATTCTATCTAGGTGTTTTATGTATATAGATCACGCATTTGTTTAATGTCTTCATAATATTTATGATGGGCCTTTGAAATATATATTTTTAGGAATCAATAAAGTAATTTCCATATTAGCTGAGAAATATTTGACTCTACATGCGCTTTTTATTTTATAGGTATGGGATTACAATGTTTAGGATGTTCTAAACATTTGTGCAATTTTGAATTTTCTCTAAATTTTAAAGTGTTGAATACTTTTATCTAGATGGAGAAATATCCAAAACTTGATAGATTTTTTTAAAAACTTAAATGAGATTTATTGTTATCCATTAATTTGGGATTAAATTACATGTTACTTATGGCTAGATGGCAAGTTTAAACTTATAAATAATTTTTTAATTATGGAATATATTAATGTTTTATGTAACAATTATGTGCTCTCTTTTTTTTTCAAAGCAAGTGGAAAGCAATAAAAAGACAAATGGGAACTAGAATGGATTAAAGAAAATTACAACATTTTTTATTTGCAATTGTGGTGTTTAATACTATTTAATGTCTAAACACCTAAAGACAATTATAAGAGTTTTCAAATATTTTTAGATACTTAGATTTTACTTTTTTGGCAAATTGAAATTTGGTATGATTTGAAGTACAATGTCTAATCTGCTTACAATTGAATATCTTTGACTAATGAAATTAGTTTTTAAAACACTTTTTCCTGTTATTATTTATTGTAGTTAATACTAACAATCCTTTAAAGAGTGGTATTATTTACATTGTAGAATCATTATTTGACTTGATGATACACTGGATTTAGGTGATGTTTTCTAGTTTGGGTGGAATCTACTATAGAACAATGTTATGCAATTGTGAATGATTTTGAGTCATGGAATGTGTAGTTGTGGAATCCTCAAATTCATTGCAAAAAATTATAAAAGAGGAGGAGACTGATAATTAGAAATTTCATTCTACAAATAAATTAGAGAAGAGGAAAAACAATGAGCAGTTTAATGAAATTTCCGTGGCAGGTGGATTAGTTGCAGTTTTAATTGGTGCAAATGTTTATGTTGTTGCATGCAATATCTTTGTTCAAATCTAGAGAACAGTGAATGACTGTCAAAATCCAACATGCAAGAATTTTTTTTGTGTGTGATTTAGATGTTAAATTTGTTGATTCACTATGTCTCAGCTGAGAAAGAATTTTCACAAATTGTAAAGCTAAAATCAGGAGATATTAAATGCATCCCTAAATCTCATAGTCATTTTTGTTGTGTATGTCTATTTGGAATTTGTATTCAAAGATGAGTGGCTATGGAAGCTTAAATTATTGCATTTCTAAACAAATTTGGTGCAATATGTTTTGTTCAAATTGACACATATACTAAATTACATGTCCAATTAATGTTGTTATAGAAGTATGATTAATATTGAGTGATGGTTTTTATTTGCAATTACTAATATCATGTGTGGGTAGAATGTTATTTATTATTTATGGTATAGTAGATAACACTTTCAATATCTAGCAAACAATATGATACAAAATTACCCTGTTGACCTTGGTTTGGAGTTTAATGTAGTTAATGTTCTATGATTGCAATTGAGGAATGGTTTTTATTTGTTTTTTCTTTAGTCATGTGTCACAAGAATGTTGTTTATGACTCATGACATAATAGGTAATGCTTTCAGTGGCTGGTAAACAATATGATACAAAATTAAATTACCCATTTTTGGTCACTATTAGTAACAAAAAATAGGCAAAAAATACACACACACATACACATATATATATATATATATATATATGCTCTGGTAGAATTGAATGCATTGAATGGTAGCATTGAATACGTTGTTGGTGATTCTCATGTAGTCTCATTCTAGGTATTTCAGTATCTTAAAGATCAATGTGTGATCACAAATATATTTGAACTATATATAGGCTATGCATGAACAAAAAGTATGTAGAACTAATGTAATTAATTTTATTGTAGGATAAATCATAGAGAGACAATTTAGATAAAAGAATTTTAAAATCACATGTATAAAAAAAAACTAGATTTTTTATGGAAAAAAAATGTTGCGTAGGTATTTTTCAAAAAAACAACAATGTGTGGTGTGTTATATTGATCAAAATGCTTACAAGTTTTCTTTGATGCTTCTTGCTACATAGAAATATCAGTTATTAGTTTTTCTAGTTTTGAGGTTTTCCATTAAATCCATGTATTGTTTTTTTATCCACCAATTATGTCTGGGTTATGTTCTTGCATATGCACACACTAGCTATGGGACTTTGTCCAACTGCTATGATGTGGATATGTCAAAAAACTACGATGTTCATGTGTTGGCCATAGGTATGCTCAAACAATTGGAGCTTATGCACCCAAGCCTTAAAAAACAAATATTGCACTATGCTAGGAAGCTAAATACTTTACATTTTATTTCATGGTATAATGTCTTTATAGTGCAACAATAGGTTAGTAACTTAAACATGGTGCAATTGATAGCTTTATAATAATAAGCATTTAAGTATGTTTATTATTTCAATAAGCTTATGAATATGATAATTGTTTTAAGTGGTTTTATTCTTGTTATCTTAAATTATAGTTGTTTATTATAGAAATATATATTGTAATTTTTCTTTGAAGCTAATAATTGGATTCTATTTTATTTATACATTTTGAAATAAATTTACAGTGATTGCCAAATATTCTTTACGTAATTTTGGAAATTAAATATTGTGTTTTGATTTTTTTTTTAAATGTAATAATTTTTTTGTTGCTATTATTTTAAATTGCATATAGGTCTTTAGTTTTAAATTATGTTTCAATTGAAAAAAAATGCAATCTTAAGGTTCCTTATGGAAATTTCATCTACTCTTTTGTCATAGTGCTAGGTACTTATTTTCGGAGTATTATGAAACAAAAAATTAGGGAGAGAAGATAATCACAGAGACAATGTAGACTAGATAATACATGAAGTCTAATTTTTTTTTTATATCACATGTGTTGATTGGACATTCAATGCAATCCACGCTCTTAATTCTATAAATCATTATCACATTTGGACAAATTGTCAGTTTGTATAAATATACTTCATGGCAAGGAAAAATAGTTTTGCATTGAAATGATCAAAATTGCAAGAAATTGATCACAAGTTATCTAGATTCAATCTACATATATTAGAGAATTTCTTCTATTATCATGGTGATTGTTTATTTGACTCATTTGTTGTTTTTCTTCACTTTCATTATAGATTAGTTGAAATATCACATGGAATTGTAAACCTATTTCTTCATTGCTTATCTCATGGACATGATGCTACTTTGAATTCATTGCATACAGAATTGACTCCGGAATACCTTCAGGATCTTCATCATTGTAAACCTATTTCGACATTGTTTATTTGACTCATTTGTTGTTTTTCTTCACTTTCATTATAGATTAGTTGAAATACCACATGGAATTGTAAACCTATTTCGACATTGCTTATCTCATGGACATGATGCTACTTTGAATTCATTGCATATATAATTGACTCTTGAATACCTTTAGGATCTTCATCATGTTAATTATCTTGAAATGTACCTGAAAGGATTGTCTACACCTTCTTTTATTTGTGCTCGAACTAAAATTAGCTTATGGGGGGTGCATTTTGTATCAAATGGTTCTCCAAGTGATTGTTAGTTCTAGTAAATGTTTGGTTATTTACAAATGGCCAAGCATATCTATGGTTCAATTCATACATTCATGGCTATCGATATAATATTTTTCTACATAATCAAAATCATGCATGTGGATATTTTGAGCCATTGTTGCTATATAGCACAATAGATAGTGTATCTTCAATAAATAGAAAGATTGGCCCATGCATTTTCCATACCAATTCTCACATGGACAGTTTGACATATTTTCAATTGAGAAAATCTTATTTAAATAAGGTTTCATGATCTATCAACAAAATTTCAATGACTATCATGACTCTTTTTTTCAGCCTATTTGCACACTTGGACCATGGTTTGATATGTCTAATATCATAAAAACAATTGCACAAACTTTTTACAATTGTTTCATTTGCAATGAAGATAAAGATATCAATTTCTTACAACAACACATGAGTGCTTAAAAAATTGAACAAGAGCAATGTATTAATGATTGGAAAGCTTATATTATAAATTTATCAATACCATATGCATATGGATATATAGAGGGAAATGGTTTTGCAGTATAATGGATATGCGAACTCCTTGATGTTAACATATATATCTAGATTATAGAAACGAAAGATATTTCCTTGAGATTCTATTCATAAAAAACTTGCTCCAAAGTCGTGAACCTTATGCATATACCAATATATACAACACATGCACATTTCCATGCAATTCTGGAAATTCAGAATGTTGAGAATATTAGTGACATTGACAATTCAGCACAAATGCTACAAGGAATCTCGAAAATAGATAATTGCAAGCCAACCTCAAGTGTACCTTGTAGATATCCTGTTAGCAAAGAATTTAGGTTTAGTATATGTTCCACTCAATTGAAGCATTTGTAAATTGACAACGTTATATAAAAAATAAAATTTGTTGTAGTATCAAAAACTTCTACATCATCAAATGAGGACAATAATCCTTTTTCAATGGCGCCAAAAAATTAAAAAGAAGTCTCTACTTCTTTTTCCAATGCCTATAGTAAGCGGTACACCCACTTACATCAATTGAAATATGCAATACGAGCACAAGGTTCTATAATGCAAGAAGCACAAAAGCAATATGTAAAGTCAAATAAATAAATCGAGGCATATTTGCAATCAATCCAAGACACTTACATATGCATTTTTAATTTGTGATATATTTTCCTTTGGAAAGGACATGCAATCTATTAACAAAGACATATCATCTACTATTTTCTATTTGATGTTTGCTTCAGAGTTCAAAAGAATTAAACTCAACAAACAAATATGCAAATCTTGTAACAATGTAATACTCAATGATAAAGTCACTACATTTGCATTGCCTCTTTATATTTGACGAAATGAAAATTTGATGTTCATTGCAAAAGTGACATATTTGGAAGAGAATTTAGTGGCACCAAGGATGGATTTTACACAAATAAGATAACTTGGTTACAAAATATCAGACATTGGATTAATAGGAACAATCACAAATGTTCCTTCTAATCTAGATAGAATTCATAGAGCATTGCCTAGAGAAATTTATGACAATATGACAATGGGAATTATGATAAAAATAAAATTGGAATACAAGAATGCCTATTTGTCTTGAAATTTTCAACTCAAGAAAGTGATGTGTTCATTACATGACTTGTGCAACACATCTCTATACAAGAGAAAACAAATAGAAATCAATTAGGAATGTAAAAAACATTTTGATAAAAATAGACAAGATCATTAGAACGATAGTCCAAAAATGAAGGAACTAGACTCACCAAATGCAGATAATGATCTAGAGAAAGAAACTAAAACACTTGCACATGGTTATTCAGAGGCCCACCTTATCCATGATCTGTATACGAGAATAATACATATTTTACCTTTTCAAGGGTCTCATCCCATAGGAATTTTTCAAGACAAATTCTCTAAAGAGTTGAAATTTTTAACATTGTTCTTTGGATCAAGTCGCCCTACTGATGTTATCAACCAAATTTTGTATCAAAAAAATGCACAATGGGAACTATTGCACATGTTTGGTGACTTTTCAACACATATTACAAACATATTTTTTAAAGCAATTTATATTTTGATCAACCAGGTTTATAACTCAGCTTGGATTTTTATTTGCAAAGGAGAGCTAAAAGGATAAAGACTAGGAAACATTGCCATACCATGAGATTATGAGACAATTAAATCAAGAGAAACAATCAATAATCAAACAAATAGTTCTATGGAAAAAGAATAATCACAGTAAGTGTTTCTATTTGTTTATCACTGGATTTGCAGGTACAGGAGAAACATTCACTGCACAAGCGCTTTACCATGCACTTGTACGGCTTTATAACAAAGACTTACAAAGTGACCCTTTGGAAAAAAAAGGTCTAATAATTGTATTTACTAGGAAAGTTGCATATATTGCACATGGTGTTACAGTCCATTTAGCTTTTCATTTTCCACTTTCACCATGTCACATGTTGCCATTGGCTTTTAACACACTTGATGTATTGAGCAAAGAATACGAGAAACTTAAATTTTTATTGATAGATGAGGCTTCACTAATTGGGTCTCGATTACTTTATAGCATTGACAAGGGACTCCGTGAAATTATGCATACTCCATCTTCCCCTTTTGG
The DNA here is from genome assembly GCA_000404065.3 of Pinus taeda. Taxonomy (NCBI): domain Eukaryota; kingdom Viridiplantae; phylum Streptophyta; class Pinopsida; order Pinales; family Pinaceae; genus Pinus; species Pinus taeda. The sequence continues at coordinate 17,849 of APFE031003744.1, read as the reverse complement.
GAACCTTGACACGATATTTTGCGGTGACCTATGTCAAGCACAACTTATATGTGATTGTTGGATATTTGGACAACTGGATCTTAAAGGAATGAGTGCTCCCTATAGCTTTTGGAAATAAATTGTGAAAACCTATGAGCTAAAACATGTAATTCGACAAGACAATAAAGAATTTTTATCCATATTAAACAAAATCGGGACATATTCACATATTGATGATGATCTTTCATTCTTGAACAAACATTATTATAGATCGACACCAAATGATTCAAATTTTCCATACCTGTTTTATTTAAACAAGAATGTACATAAGCATAATGAAATAACGTTGTCTCTCATCAACAAAGAAACAACTATATTAAATTCATATGATAGAATAATTGACGCAACAAATATAAATCACAATAAACGGATCAGTCTATAATTTCCATCTTCTATTGTGTTGAAAGAAAATATGCTTGTTGAACTATATGAAAGAAATTACAATATTCAGGATGGCGTGGTAAATGGTGCTGAAGGAATTTTTAGAGCATCAACAACATTTGAAAATGGTGCAATTTGGATCGAATTTGTTGATTCAGTTGTTAGCACTATTCAACGGGAAAAAATGGTGCATTTGTACAAAGATGGAATAATGTCTACGTGGACACCTATTACTAGAGTTTGCGTGAATAATGAATCAAACAAAAAAAATATTTTTACAAGAGAATAATTTCAACTGGGATGTTCACAAACTATACATCGATCACAAGGGTTAACAATGGAAAAATTGTCTTTTGACCCAAAAGGAGTTAGGCAACATGGACTTGTTTATACTTCACTTTCTCGTGTCAAATATATTAAGTTCTTGTTGTTAAAATAGAAACAAGGAATTCCAATTTAATATGTCGTTGAATTAAAATTGAATTATGTTCTCATAACAACTTGTAAATAGATCTTTGGTTTGTATCTTTTGAATCAGTTTCCGGAGAACCCACAGTATGAACATTTTTGTCGATGATACCAATATAAAATGGACTCATGGCAAAGTAGAACTTGACAAGTTTTTCATGCACCTAAATTCTATCTCTCCAGAAATAAAATTCACTATGGAACTTGAAGAAAACATGAGCATCCCATTTTTAGATGTTCTCATTATCAGAAAAGAGGATGGCTCTCTAGGGCATAAGGTATTCAGGAAGTTAACCCACACAGAAAGTTACCTCCATGCTGATTCCCACCATCACCTGGCTCAGAAGTTTGGTGTTCTAAACACTCTTGCTATCAGAGCCCTTCGAATTTCTGACTCTGAGCATCTAAATGAAGGAAAGAATCATTTAATCGCAACCTTTAAGAATATAGGATACAAGGAACGAGAGATTAAAAGAGCCATAGAGAAAGCTGAGAGAAGGTTGTTGTCTCATGAACCTAAGGCCTAAGACCAACCTCAGTGTGGTAAGGTCTTTCTACCTTATATCCATGGAGTTACAGACAAAATCGCTAAAATCCTAAAGAAGAAAAACATTATCACACATTTCTCTGCCCCTGGAACAATTAGGCAAGGTATGAGGTCTGTAAAAGATGATATTGACAAACAGCAGCTGAAAGGAGTCTATAAAATAGACTGTTCATGTGGAAAAAACTACATTGGTGAAACAGATCGCTCCCTACAGACGAGGCTCAAGGAGCACGGCGCCGATATTAGGAATGAAAGGTCTCGTACTTCAGCCTTGGCAGAGCACTTCGAAAAAACAAAACACCATATCTGCTTGGAAAGCGCCTCAATTGTCGCAAGGGAGGAGCAGCATCATAGACGAAAGATCAGAGAAGCTATCGAAATTATCAAACATCCTCATAATCTGAACAGAGACAATGGCTTGGAGATTAACGGGAGCTGGCTTCCCTTGATCAGGGAAATAAGGAGCGCCAACACATCCCAGGTATAGCATATATTTTACCTTTATCATTAAATAAATAATAAATAATAAATAAAATAAACAAATTAAATAATTAAATCAATTAATTTAATATTAAATTAATTTAATATATAATATGAATTAATTTAATATTCTAAATATTTATTAATTTTATTTAGTTTTATTTAATATATTAGTATTAGTAATAATTAATTTATAATATTAATATTAATATTAATTAATTTAATATATAATTTTAAATTAATTAATTTAATAAATTAATTAATTATAACAATTAATTAATAATATTAATTTAATATAATCATTAATAAAGTTAAATCAATAAAAAAAAAAATAATACAATTTAATACTCTCTATCCTAATTATATATAAATAAAACTTTCTCAAAACATAATCATAAATAAAAAATAAAATAAGTTAAATAAAAGTATTAATTTCACCTCCTATTAAAATAAAAATTAATTAATATATAAAATAACTCAACAATAAAATAAATAAATAAATTGAATGAATAATTAATTAAATTAATTAAATTAAAGCATTCAAGCCGACATTCTACTGATCCTATAAGTTTTATCCCCATTATTATTTATTTCCTTCTAAGCAGCTCTTCTTTATCATCATTCATAAGTCTTGATGATGGATCCCAGTTGGGATTTGAAACGTTGGCACAAAAATGTTCATACTGTGGGTTCTCCGGAAACTGATTCAAAAAAAAACTTGTAAATAGTTAATTAAGCTTAATTGACTTAATTGACTTAGGAATTTTGAGTTGGAAGCCTATCTAGAGTCATGTAAGTGTGATCCCTAAATTTTAGGGGTTTAGGTTGAGTTATTTGGAGTTGTAATTAGATAACTCAGTTCAATTGAGTTATAGTCAGTTAAACTACTTCTAATTGTTTGAGGAACTAGTAGAGGTTTAGTAGTGAGTTTGTGCACCAATGCATCAACCAGTGGCACACTAGTTAACTGAAGATTCACTCACAAATAATTCATGCTTGTGAGTTCAGAGGAAGACCCAGTTGAGACTAGAGTGCAAGGACATTGTACCATCATTTGTATGATTTTCTGAGTTGTACAGATCATGCATGCAATCAGTTAAGGACCTAGTTTGGATTGCATAGTTTTGGAAGAAGGATTTCCGAATAAAATATGGGTTAATTCCTCTTGGTACAATACAAGGAAATAGGGGCCTGGCAGGCAGTAGAATTGGCTAAGTGTCGGCTAGAGCGAGCTTTTGAGGCAGAGAGTTGATCATACTTGTGCATGGATTGTTCTAGTGAGAACAAGCATTGTATTTTCTTCTCAGATTTATGATTAATGCAATATATATAGTAAGGGTTTTGAGCAGTTGCTTTCCCCAGGGAAAAAATTGTGTTATGTGCGATTGATATTATTCCTCTTGTTGATTATTATTATCATTGATCATTATTGGTTTCCAGTGTTGAAAATAGAGTAAATTATTGTCTTCTGTTTTAGTAAATTACATGAGCTATTAATTTTATAGAAAAATATACATTGTATCGGAGCTGAAGATAGTATAGAATAGGAGATTTCGAGTTTGTTGTGCAATTGAAAATTGAATTTAGAGTTCATACTTCAGAGTCAACAAATGGATTTCTACAGTTTGAGACTTGAGTATGCCTTGGATAGTAGCTTGAATTACATACCCTGGAAGGACAGGATGGAAGGCCTAAAGGAAGTTGTTAATCAAGACATTCCTAAGACTCCAGCATCAGATGTTAAAGATCAGGCTGAATGGAGCAAGTGTGTGGCAAGGGCGAGGCAGATTATTCTTGAGGGAGTTCAAGGTCACATTGTCTTGAGTCTCCATGGCAAGGATACTCCATACTCAATGTGGAATGCATTGACGAACCTATTTCAAAATAGCAGTGACCATAGGAAGTTGGCACTGAAGGACAAACTTAGAAAGATCGAGATGGAGAAGGAGGACTCAATTCTGAAATATTTGACCAAGTTCACTCAATGTTGAGATGAAATTGGAAGTGTTGGTATTACAGTTGTTAGGGATGATATGGTGAGCCTATCTCTTCTAAGACTCCCCAAGAGTTGAATAGTTATTAGGACTTTGTCAATGGGAGGGAGAAGTTAGTAGATTGGGAATGGCTATGGTCAGATTTGGTACAGGAAGAGATTTGGAGGAACACCAGGGATGGATCCTCATCAAAGATTGATGATGAGGAAAGTTGTGCCTCAGTGAGTAAGGAAAAGAAAGGGAAAGGGAAGGTGTCCCATTCCAAATCAGATTCTTGTCATGAAGGCAAGAAAAATGAGATGCCAAAAGTCAAGTTCTTTCATTGTCATGAGCCAGGACATTTTTCTACAAATTGTCTACTCAAGAAGTCCATGAATAATTCCTCAGGAGGAGCAAAAGGTGAGGCTCTAGCCTCACAATTCAAATTACATTTTACCTTCATTGCATGTATAATGCCATCGATGATGGGTAGTGTATGGTACTTAGATAGTGGAGCTTCTTTCCACATGACTAGTAATAAGGAGCTCTTCAGTGACTTGGTGGAGAAGGATCTCCAAATGCATATCGATATGGGTGATGACGGGAGGTATAGTGCTACTAGGTTGGTTACATTTACCTTCCAAAGGGATTCAGGTGCTCCTCACATCTTGCGGAATGTTATGTATGTTGTTGGTTTGAAGAAGAACTTGGCATATGTTTCCATGTTGGAGGATAGAGGCTATGATGTGATATTTAGTAAGGGAAATGTGTTCCTTCGTTACATAGCGATGGGAAAGGTAAAGAGAATGGGGGTTTAGGTGAAGAATATCTACAAGTTGGAGGTGTGGTGAAGTAAAATTATAACAGCAGACACGAACGAATTCCTCTAACCCGATAATGGGTCTATCCACAACAGATACATTCTACGGAAGATTTCCTTATGGAAGATTTCCTTAGTTTAGAATCAATCAAGAGAGCCTACCTCTTGGTCTACTTATCCTATTTGATGATGTCCTTTCTCGCTCGCTCCAACTATCTCTCGTTTCCTTCTTCAAGCACCTGGAACAAGTAAACAACAGCAAACAAAAAACGTGATAATAGACAAATTGTAATTCAACCTACTTAACAAGTCAAGAAACATTAAGCCATGAATATATAATATGAAAAAACAAGTAGGAAATCAATCGATAGTTGCATATATTAATATCGAATATAAATTACAACCATTTGTCTTGACGTTGCAATCCTCCTCTAACAAGACTAGGTTCCCACACACCTTTGCTAGCATTCCATGATGGCCTCAATTAACAATAGTTTTAAGGCTCTTCCCTTTAATCTTCACTTGAAACCAAAACACACTTCTCCTTCACACAACTAGATAGCTACAACTAGTAATAGCTTGTTGTCTACTCCAAACAAAAATAGCATAAGGATGCCAACATCAACCCTTCAACTAGCTTGTGCTTGGGAAGAAGGGAGGTTTATATAGGAAAAATGGATGGGAGATGGATCCTCTTCTCATGGGAGAAGGACTTATCCCTTGAGGTAGTTCCATAATTATAGGGGAAAGGAGCCCAAACTAACATCCTTGACCCCATCCAGCCAAACAATTTACTAGACATTCGTTACAAAGCTTCTAGAGCTGGAAGCTTTGGCTACAAATTTAAAAAACGTTCCAAAATAGGACCGTCGCGACTGGAACGCAGCTCAGTTGCACCGGCCGGTGTGAGGGCTAGTGCTAATCTCTACACATTGGTGTAGGGGAGACAAAGGTCATTAGAGTTGGTCTTGTAAACTGGGAAAAATAGAAGTTTCATGGGAAATGGTGCAAAAGGGAATTGATCTGCTCATGAAGAGGGACACAGTGGGAGTTTATTCATGAGGGCAAAGCATGCGGGCTTCACTGTAGAAGTCCTCCAAGACCAAGGAATGGGGAGCATAGGGATAGTGACAAAATTTTGTGTAACAAATGCCTCCTAAAGCATGAAGGCAGAGCTAGAGTGAGGGATGAAATGCTTTATGAATCACTGTGGGGAACTGGTCTTCTGTCAGAAAATTGCAAGAAAGTACATATACATATACATAAACTGTTATCTCTATCAAATGATACATGAAATGTGGCATGGATGCAGCCATCCATAGAATGATCATGTGAATGGATCTAGATATGGGTGCAGCCATCTGTCAAAGATGATCATAATTAAACCAAGGTATGGTCGCAGCCATCCAATAATGAGAAGGTTCACATATGATAACTCATGGTCTGTTCACAACCAGCCATCTGATAGAGACATGTATATCATCATAACCATGTCTCACCACTTCGCAACCTGGACTTTTGTAATCTGAATCTAGGGTCTTGCGCTCCAACACGACCCGGTCAAAGTACAAATTCTAACATGTGAATAGAGGTGTTGACGTCAAACATGCTGGAAATTCACTTGATTACCAGTCAATGATGTAAATTATTAAAAAGTGTGAGAGAAACCACCAATAATGAATATGGTCCTCATGGTACTATCAGCACAATTCATGGAATGTGAATAGAGGAACTGAAGTGGAACACCTGTGAAATCACTTTATCGAAATCCAATGATGTGAACTTGTCATCGTGTGCAAAGAAATTTCCATTAGGGCATGCAAGCTCTAAGATACTGGAAGGGAGTCTCTCGGTCAACTTCCCAAATAATGAGTTGAAGTCGACGGAAAGCGATCGTGTCAAAGGAGGGCCATAATGAATCCCACATCATCGACGCAAGACGAGAGGATGAAAAAATAATTTGGATGATACAGAGAATTAGAGGTGAGTGTAACTGCTGAAGGACAACTCTTGAACATATTGGTGACACAACTGGAAGTTTGGTAGCTTTTGGATCCATAGGATCGGTGGTCATGATGATGTAGCAGAGATCAAATGGAAGGAAAAATGGATGGCCCAAACCCAGGGAGGTCAATGATACAATGGAGGATGTCCAAACCTGACACGAACCAAAAAGTGTCATGTTCAAAAGTGAGTTGCCGACACAACTGATAGATTTCCGAATTTTCCCCCACCATTTCTGGCAGGTACCCCAATTATTTTTTAATCACAAGCTTGAATCAGATAGCATATGCTTACACTCTAATTTCATCCTTCGAACAAATCCGACCTTGTAAGTTTAACGAGCACTAGGAAGGAGAAGCTCATGTTCATCATGGTGATGAATCTGCTGCGTTTAATAGTTTAACGAGTCCGACAAAGGTCTAACTCGATATCTTTTTCATGCTTAGAGAGTTTAAAAAAGACACATAAAGAAAACTCCACATGGTTCTTTTTCGTACGTTTGTGTCTTTTGAGCCTGAAAAGGTAGAAAACAATACTTGAGAGAACCTCTTGACCATTTCAGTCAAGGAGTACAATTGTTGTATATAGTGCCTCCCAACCTGAAAAAGGGGTAAACTTATACCGGGTGCATGACGTTTCACATCCGTTAACGATTTTGAAATGACAAGGGTTCGACCATATTTTTGCTTTTAAAGGGTCAGAAAAGAGTTGAAAGTGGACCCCCCATTTGTTTTCTCTTTAACGAGTCAAAAAGGGAAAAAATACTCGGCAATATTTTCATATGAGTTTAACGAGTCAAGAAAAGAGCTGAAATGCGACTCATCATCATTGTCAAACATCCATCACCTGTCGTTGCACAAGTAAGGTAAAGTGTATTATCGAGTCCCAGAGGCAAAATAGGTCAAGATATTTACAAAACCTGATATTTTCATGAAAAAAAAAGAATAAAAAATGGAAAAGTAAATATATTTTTACCATTTACCATTTTACCTTTGTTGTGACGACCTTTTACTCACTTTTGCCCTAATTGTTCCAGAGTAGATTGCGGGAGATCCGAGAGGTCAATCGATAAGCCGCCAGCTCCAGGTAACAGCAAAAGACCTGAGCTCCATTTTCATGTTCTTTATTTCTTCTTTTAGCCATTTTTTAGATTTTTGAGGTGGTTTTTGAAATTATTTTTCACCCTCAGTCGACACAATTTTCGAGCATGGAATCATGCCAGCTGGGGGTGATTAACAAAGCCAGCCATGCCAATCACCACAATTGTTTTTAAAACAGGTGCACCGATGTGGTGGATAGGGAAAAACCCTATTTTCTCAAAAACTGACCATTGAACCTTGAATTTTATGTGCCAAGGATGATTATTGACTCAAATTAATGTCTTTTGCAGGAGAGAATCGCTAAAAATGGTCAACTGGAATGAACGGGAACATGAAGATGTTGACACCTAGGCAATGAATGACCCAAATTTCTTGTAGGCTTTGAGGGCTTGCGAGGCTCCTCAAATTCTTTCTTATGCTAGGGATGCGGGCCCGGCCTAAGTTTCTTGGTACCTGATTAGTATTTGGGACATTAATTGGGAGATCTTTGTCATTGGGGACTAGGAGCTAGAGTTGGAAACTTTAGATATATACTTCATCACTGGGTTGTCCCGCAGAGGGGAACAAGTGAACTTATATGGTTCACGTCTAATTGGGGAAAGCCTATCTTCCTTGTTTGCCAAACACTTCCTTGAGGCCCTGAAATCCAAGAGTGGGAGGATAAAGATTTCTAGTGTTCAGAATTTGACACTGAGGGTGCTTCTGTTGACTGTCAAAAGAGTTGCGGGGTCCCAGGCAGAACATGAGACTAACAAGTCAAAGTTCCTTTATGCTATTCACTGCATAGCTCCTACAATCTTCAATTGGACAGAGGCCATGAAGATCAACATAAATCACCAGCTAACCAAAGCTAAGGTGGGGAATCTGAAGAAATTTGGCTTTAGATCAGTGCTTGGGACCTTCTTCCTAGAACGAGTACCACTGTTCCAGTATCAGCTGACTTAAGTGGATCCTCCTATTCCATGTGATCCATGAATGGCCCGATGGAGCTGTTTGATGCCCAGGATCACTGGGGGTTAGCACATGTCATACCAACTTGCATTCTTTTCATGGCTACAATGATAGAAAATCTTCGTGGAGGACTGGCCATACAGTGGCACTGATTTCCGAGGAGATCCATACATGCCCTTACTAGATGGAGAGGACTTCGATGACAAAGGTAAAAAACCAAACTTTTTAATTTTGAGATTTTTAATTGTTTTTGGTATATATGTGCTCATAAAATTTCTCTTGTTAATACAAACATTGGACTAGAGCTGCCTACTGGGATGTCCCCAATATCCAGGCGCGTCCCCCGCCCTATTAACGTTGTCGCTCCTTATCAAGAAGGGAGTGAAAACGAGGAGGAGATCGTGAGGAACATTGAGGGGTTGACTTGTGGTATCCCGGAGTATGCTCAGGTAGGAGACATTCCACATTAGTACCAGAGACACATTGTGGGAGTCTCGGAGTAGATCCACCAATTGCTAACTCGTGTTGCGTGAACTGTATCATGCTACCATGACCACCATGCTGATTAGTTCCCAAGTCTAGTACTTACATATTTTTGGAGGCCTGTGTGCCATGGATATGTGAGGCCTGCGAGCCGCCGATGTTATTTAGACACATATTATTTTTTGGGGTTCTGATGTATCAAACATTATCACCAATATATATATATATATATATATATATATATATATATATATATATATATATATATATATATAGTGTATTTTACTGTCTACTATGGTACAAATGGTTTGTTTTATCTTTTACATGTTTCGTAAATGTCTATCCAACACATGATTAGCTAATGCATCTGTTAATGTATTCATGCATCTAGGAATATGATGATATGTAATGTAATCAAAATGCCTTTCCAATAGAGGAATACAAAGATACATTCTCAATAATTGAGGGTTCCTGATGGAATATTTCCCATTGAGTTGAAGGAAGACAAGTTGCAAATCCAGGTTGACAACTAGTTCTTTGATTCCCAAAGTGATAACTTCTAACAACAGTTCGATGATCGCACTGTATTCAGCAATGTTGTTGGTTTTGTGACCTAGGAAGATACCTTGAAGGTCAATAAACTCACCGTTAGGGTCATAAATAGCCCATATTGTGGATGATAGGTTCCAGGTACTATGGCAAGCACCATCAGTGAAACCAATGTGAGGAGTCGTGGACATCTGCAAAGCAAGAAAAGCATAGTTAACAGGAAAGTTGTTTGAAAACTATCACACAAAACGACATTGTACAAAAATGAATGACACACTAATGTACATAAGTAACCATGCAATATGACCTAAGCATAGTACTTCTTGAGGTAAAGCCCATTTCGGGGCTTATCAAGAGGATTTCCTTCATAATCTATAAGCTCATAGGCTCCTTTTCGCAAAATGCGTTTCACGATTTAGGGCCCATGCCACATAGGTTCGAACTTGCCTGCCCCCAACTTATCGTTAGTTTGGTCATATAGTAAGACCAAATCACCCTCAGAGAATGCGTGAGGGAAGACTGACTGATCGAAATGGGATTTGACCTGTTTCTTTTGTGCTTCGATGACCAAGGTATCAAGACGGTGAGTCTCATCCAGTCGTTCTAAATATAAGATGCGTTCCTTTTGATGTGATGTTTCGGGGAGGAGTTCAACAGCTAACTTGAGTGAAGGAATCTCGCATTCAATCAGAAATGTTTCTTCCAAACCATAGACCACATGGAATGGTGTGAAACCAACTGCGTCTTTGGTTGAGGTTCAGTAGGCCCACAGAGCTGAAAAAACATGAGATGTCAATTGACTTGTACATCCCAATAGTACGCTGAAGCATTATGACCAAGACTTTGTTCAGGCTTCAAATTGGCCATTGTCCTAAGGGTAATATGGGGTCGAGCCATCGTGGCATAAGACCAATGCAGATGTCAGCTTAGCCATCATGTAATCTCTGAAATGGGAGCCATGGTCTGCAACACTGGATTGGGGTACACTGAACCTAGTAATAACATGGTTGAAAAGGAATTGAGTTGTCGTATTACCATCTTCCAAATATGTAGGCATCGCTTCGGCCCAGTTGGTGAAATAATCCATAGAAACAATAATATAGCCATGCCCCCTGGTCGAACGAGGGTTACGTGTCTTATAATCGATGACCCATTTGGCAAAGGGACCAACAGTAATGACGGGGTGTAGGTGAGCATGTGGGGCGCGCATCTTGCGTTGGTAAATTTGGCATTCGTGGCACTTGTGAACAACAAGAATGCAACATTTGAAGATAGAAGGCTAGAAATAACCAACGTGAAATATTTTTTGAGCTATAGTGTAACCAGACATATGACCACCGCATGCCCCAAAGTGGAAGTCATTGAGAACTCTTTCAGCTTCCTTGATTGTAAGACATCGACGAAGAACTGAATCAACACCGACATGGTATAAAGTATCGCCAATAATAAGATAGGGTTGGGAGTGATGCAAAATCCTTTGGCAATCATCCTTGGTCGACGCAAACCGAAATGTGGACATCTAGAGATACACAGTGATATCACCGTACCATCGATCAAGGGTGCTAATCAGGAAAAGGGTCTCATCTGGAAGTTGTTCATTTGCACCAGTATGGAGAGATTGGAGGGAAGGGAACAAATCAACTTGGCGAAAACAAGTGACTTCTTAGATTTGGCTGTATTGAATACAAAATCAAATTCTTACAGGCTTACGAACCATTTAGAATACTTTCCCCCTAGCAACTGACGATTCACGATATAGGTCATAGGGTTGCATTCAGAAATCACTCTAGTCATGCAAAAGAGAATATAGTACCGAAAGTGACAACCTAAACGGCAGCCAAAGCCAACTTCTCTACATGTGCATAACGTGTTTCAATGTCAAGGATATTCCGACTATGGTAATAGATGACATGTTCATTACCTTCGTCGTTTTCTTGGACCAAGAGCATACCAATGGTGCTAGGGGTTGTAGCTAGGTAAAGGAGTAATCTCGATAATAGTCTAGCGGATGCAACAGAGGATCATTTATGAGGACGGCCTTGAGATCATCAAAATATTTTTGGGCCACCTCATCCCATACAAAGGGCATTCCTTGTTTGAGAAACCGAGTAAATCCTACGGCTAGCCCAGCGTAGTTGGGTATAAAACGACGAAGAAAGTTGACCTTTCCTTACAGGATCTAGAGTTGGTGCAGTGAGGATGGAAGGGGTAAATTTATAATGGCCTCGACTTTTAGTGGATCTAGGTAAATACCATCCTTGGAAACGATGAAGCCGAGGAGTCGTCCTAATCTACACAAAAAACACATTTGTGCAGGTTTAACCGAATGTTATAGTTTCTGCAGCACATAAAAATCTGCCAAAGATTGTCTAGGTGATCTCAACGCTTATGAGAATGAGTAGTAAGGTCATCCAAGTAAGGCTAGACAATGTGGTGAATATCATGAAACACATAGGACATTGCCCATTGAAACATGGCTCCAACATTTTTGAGGCCAAAAGGGATCCTCTTGCATGCTAACGTACCCCAAGGACAGATAAAGGTTGTCTTTTTTTTATTAGACGGTGCAATGTTGATCTAGTTGTAACTAGAAGAACCATCCATAAAGGAAAATATCTTGCTCCCAACACATTCATGAATGATTTGATCAATTGAGGGAGTAGGATAGTTGTCTTTAGGAAAAACATGATTGAGATCTCAATAGTCCATGCAAACGCGGATCATGCCCTATTTTACAGTCACCGGGACAATATTGGACACCCAGTCTGGAAGGGGGATGGGATAGATGAACCCAGCTTTGAGAAGATTTTCAACTTCACCCTTAATAGCGGCAGCCTTCCTATGGTGCACTAGGTGAAGCCATTGATGAATGAGCTTTGTGTGTGGATATGTTGGTATTTCATGCACCACAATGCTAGGATCAATGCCAGTCATTTCTTCGTAGGACCATGTAAACACATCACAAAACTCCTGAAATAGGCAAGTATATGTCTCTATCTCATCCAGAGAATAAGATACCCCAACATGAACATGTTCAATCACATCGGGTTCGATAGAGATGTCAATCAACATCGTTTGGGTAATATTACCCATATTTCCTTCTGCCCATACTTCATGAGTAAGAATCGGTGGCAAAAATGAAGAAGAGGACTTTTCGAAAGTAGTAGACATGACCGTCGGGTGAGGTAGGAACGAGGAGCGATGATGAATATCGGTCCATGGCGGTTCCTCGAGAGACATGACTTCCATGATACCTTCATCAGCAAGGATGGTCTCAACTAAGGGATCAGGCGATTCCAAAGTGCCAAGCCAAGGGGATTGAGAGTACATATCGAAAGAGGTCTTTGTCATAGAAGAATCAAAGGATGCAGAGTTCAAAGCTGAAACAATTTCCATGTAATTGACTTTGGCAGGACTAAGCGGCATAACCTCACCCCAAGTATCAACAAGATATAGTGCAGGTATGACCTAAGGATTAGATTTGACCGATATCATGTTGACATAGGCAACATGAGGAGGTGGGAGCAGAAAAATTCCCATTAAGGTAGAATCTTTGAAGAGACCTACCCCCACACTCTCATAGGAAGCACTAGAGTGCTTGTTGTACAGAACATTACCATCTGAGGAGGAAGAGGCAAAGAAAGACACTTGGTCGATAGTGACAATCTTCCCTTGATGGGGAAAAAAATCACATGAAATAAAGAGGAGGTCATGGCATGCATGGCATGAGTCCAACTTTGGCTCAGTAGAAGATTATAATTGAGATTGGAATCAACAATACCTACTTCGAATTGCAATGTCTTGCCTTCCAAGGTGATGGCAAGGTCAGGTAACACATCGAAGGGTTGCGAATCGTGCCCATAGAAAGCTTCCAAAGTGTTAGGAGATTGGTTCAATGCAGGAGAACCAATAGCCTTCCAACATGTGGTCAACATGATGTAGGTGGAAGCACCTTCATTGATGACAGCACGGTGGATGGTCTTGTCATTGATGATTACCTCGATAAGAAAAGCAATCTGATGAGGGAGCCGCAGAACATGGTTCTCTAGATCGAAACATATCAAATTGGAATTGGTGGGATCGATGCCCCCGATAGCTGAAAGCAAATATTTCCGCTATGATGGGCAGCTTTGGAGCACCTCGCGAGCTGAAATGGCGGATGGTGCCTGAGCCAATTCCTTAATAATATTGTAGTGCTGAGAAGCTCGGGCGTTGGGCTTATATGAGGATTTCCGCAGCACACATCAAGAGGGTGTCCATATAGTGGAATCAGGGTTAGGGCGCTCAATATGCAGAGGGCTAGAACTTGGGGTAGAAGAAGAAGGTGGGGCTTCTTTCTCTTTCTCAACTGCCAGAGATAGAGTTTTTTAGTATTTTGACCTAGTAGCCACATTAATAGGCATACTCATCATGAACACTTGAGGTCCAGAGGAAGCAAATTGGGGTTGGTCTACCATTTGGGTCTGTTACGATAGAAATGGCTCTTTGAGGATAGCAGGGGTCCCTTTGAGCAGGCGACTAATTTCGGATTTTCGAGGATAATCCTTAGTGTAGTGGTCATCCTCGCAGATGAGGCAAGGATACTTAGGTTTCTGTTGCGACAATTCGCCAGCAGACAATTTGGGAGGACCCTATTTCGGGGCATCAGCTTTAGCTTTTCCTTTGCCTTTCTTTTTTTCTTTCAAGGATTTGTCCACTATGGTAGACTGGACAGTGTGGAACTCTAAGGTTTTATCTGGTCCAGGTGGATTCTGGGATGAACTATTAGGAACATCATTGAGACCAACTTCTATTTGGAAGAAGTTTTAGCAGAGGTTTGGGATACTAAACCAATAAATCCATCGATGGGAGGAGAAACTGGTGACTTTGATGCTACCAGATCAGATGATGGTCACGGAGAATTGTGTAATAACTTGTACAAAGTTCCAGACTGAGAATAAAATAGATCCAAGTATTGGGCACGAACGATGGTCTGCTCTTTAGTGACGCATCCATCCATAGCTATATCACAAGCAATTGGAGCCACAAATGATTTGGTGAACCATTCAGTGAACAACTGATCAACAATCTCAAATTTCATCAGGTGACGTCTACGTCTCCATTCATGGATATGATCAAAGTTTTGTTTCGCAGTATATTGCTTAAGCAATGTGATAAAATAGGTGCCAGTTTCATAGTGAACTAGCAACAGAAAATGCGTGAGGAAAGCCATGGCTAAAGAGTTAATGTCATGGTAAGTACTTCAAGGTAGCTTGATGTACCACTTCGCTGCAACACCCGTGAGCATTCGTTGGAAAAGACGGAGGCGAAGGGAATCATCCACATATGAGTTTGACGAGCACCAGAGGTGATATGTCACCACATGGCCCTGAGGATCTTCTTTAGCTTTCCCATCGAACTTCTGACAATCACTTGGTATCTTGGATAACACTGGAGGCTAGTACGACAAATGAAGGATTGGATCATTTGTGAGACAAGATACTTCTGGCAACTCGAGTGTAGCTAAAAAGGAAATTGGGTGTTAAAAAGCATGGGAGGTCAAGAAGTGGGCCCATAGGGAGGAGCCCATCTTTGCTAGCAAGGATTTTGGCCCCAAAGTGGGGGATTCTGGCCATATGGCATTTGAGGCTACCCCCATTGTGGATTACCTTGACCATAGAGAGAATTTTGACCTTGAATACCTTGGAACTATCCAGCCATAGGTTGTTGATAAGCAACGTACGGGTTAAAAGGTTGTTGAGCTTGTTGACCTTGGACATATGGATATGGGACCTGTTGTCCTTGAACATACGACTGATGAACCTGTTTTCCCAAGACAAGAGGGTTTTGGACCTGTAGTCCTTGGGCATAAGGTTGATACACTTGATGCCTTTAGACATAGGGATTTTGTACCTAATACCCTTGGCTGGCAGGATTCTGAACTTGCTGGCCTAGGACATATGGATTTTGAGCCTACTATTGCAGGACTTGACCTAGATCCTGCCCCTGCAAGGATTTACCTTGTTGATATGTATACAAGGGTTGTTGTTACCCTGGTTGGTTTTTTTGTTGCAAGGGTTGACCTTGTGGTTGCAAAATTTGTCCTTGGGGTTGGCCCTATGAGGGCATGGGTTGGGAGGTGTGCGGAGCATATTGCATCTACTACTGCGCGGCCTGCTGCAATGGTTGCGATGGTTGACCTTGCAGTTGTTGTAGTTGACCTTACTGCGGAATCATTTTACCTTGCTATTGCGCGAAGATCCCTTGCTGCAACAAAGGTTGCCCTTGTGGTAACAAAGGTTGCCCTTGTTGTTGTAGAGGTTTTCCTTGCTTCTACAAGGGAACTTGAACAGTGCCCTGGAAGTTGCCGAACTGAATCTGGTCATAGCCAGGTTGGATGTACTACCTAGATTGGAGGGTGTAAGGTTGATTAACCATTCCTTGAGAACCATATGGAATGTAAGGATTTTGGTATTGGACCTGAGCCCCATAGGGCTATTGATATTGAACATTGCCTGATCCAGACAGACCAATGGGATTGTGAACTTGTTGGTACTGGACATTGCTTAATCCAGTGGGATCAACAGGGTTATGAATGATTCCAGAAGAAGGTTGGTTTATACCAAGCATGTGAGCCTTTGTGCCACTGACATTAGTGGCACCTGACACCATAGAAACATTTAGGTTCTAACCCCCAGGCGGTGGCACATCCTGGCCACTGACTAGAGGGACGGAGGAACTGACAGAGACAATCTTTGAAACTACTGGTTGTGCTTGACGGGTAACTAGGATTGATGATACAAGAGTCTTTGGAATGGTGGATTGCACCGGAATGAGGTAACAACCTGTTGGGAAGTCGCATTCATAATGAACGGACCTGAAGTAGGCATGGTACCTGATGCCCAAAAAGGGTTATGGTAAGTGTTACAGATCCATTTGGGCACATCAAATTCCAACATTTAGATCAGCGATTTAGGACTCATCAAACCCTAAAATTAGTTGTTTCATTCCCTAAACAAGTCAACCCTTTGAATGCCTCCTTCCTAGATAGTTTCATGACTTGAAGACATCCAGAAATTGCCTCTAGAGGGACCAACATAGGTAAGACCTTATGAAGGTGCACTACAGAGCAACTAAGTCCACTACTAGGGTGGTCTACAAAGAAATTAGGCTTCCTTTCACCTACGTTGGGTGAGAATGAGTGAAATTCACATAGGGTTTGGGAATATTCTTATCTTGTGGAGTCATCTAGAAGTTTCCCTGTCTTATCAACTCCTATGAGCTCGAAAATGGATGAGGAATGAGTTAAGGATCATCCTATCCTCTCATCCCTTCCTCCATGGAACTAATTATAAGTATGGAAGGCCATTCAATGTCACCATTAATGATAAAATCTCCTTCATATTCCTATAAATTGACCACTCATCTAAGTGATCAAGGGCTAGACTATGTTTAATTGTAAGGAGATAATGCTGCTATGAGACTTGACTTTGGAGCAAATGATGTGATGCCACAAGCTTGTCTTGTTTTTGATGTGATGTGGATGGGATCCAATCTGGAGGAATGACTTTGAATCAGACACTGATGGTTGTAATTCCTTCTTCTATCTAATAAAGTGTTTGAACCTTTTTCGATATTTGTGTTCTTTCATAATGCTTTCTGATTACTTTCATATATATTCAATGGATCATATGCTTTGATTGGTTTTCATCTTCTATTCTGTTGACAAGGTACTTTTCAAGCGGTTTAATTACGAGAAGGAGTGATGGAATCGATACAAGGGAGTCTAGAGGAAAGCGGAACTACAGGTAGGCCTTCTATCCTCTCTTCTTATCTATTGCTTATAGGGAAGTCTAAAACACTTTAAACTGTTGTTCTAGGCACAACTACTTGTCTAGTGAATTAGTGTTTACCCGTAGATGCTAAATCTCCAAAACACCTACATAAAAATACTTTTGTTGACATAACAAGCCGAGATGGTTGGTAGTGTGGCAATGATTTTGAAAATTAAAATGGATGTGTAAGAGCTAGGTAATTCAAGAGAAAGTTATTTTCATCTTCAAGCCTCCTAGTGT